>JAVJIF010013651.1:0-127263 GCA_038442645.1 Agave tequilana
AATTCTTGGGCAATTGTCTTGTGTCTTGGTCTTCCAAAAAGCAAATAGTGTAGCCCTTTCAACCGCCGAGGCGGAGTATTTAGCAGCCGGAGCTTGTTGTGCACAAGTACTTTTGGATGAACATACTCTTCTCGATTTTGATTTACATTTTGATCATGTTAAGATTTATTGTGATAATACTAGTGCTATTCACATGACCAAAAATGCTAATCAACATAGTAAAACCAAACTATAGACATTAGATATCATTTTCTTAGAGATCACTTTGAAAAAGGTGACATAGATATTGATTTTGTTTCTACCGATTTCAACTTGCGGACATTTCACAAAACCTTTGGATTATGCAAGATTTTCTTTTATTTGTGGTGAATTAAATGTTTGTAAGATTGATACTTAAATATTTTTAATATTTTAAAATTTTTGTTAACCCTTTTTGATGTATGACAAAAAGGGGAGAAATATAAATATATATTAGTTTTGGGAGAAAATATATGTTTTTTGTTTTAAATATAGTTTGGGAGAAAATATATTTGTTTGTTTTAAATATATGGTTTGTTTTAAATTTTGTTATTCCTTATGATAGTTTAATTTTTTGTGATGATATTTTTCAATGCTTTATGTTTTTACATAGTGTTCTTTCATGTTAAATACATAGCATTGTTTAAGGGGGAGCTTTCCAAGCTCTTTCCTCTTTTTATTTGTTTAATAACTCATAATTTTTTGTCATCATCAAAAAGGGGGAGATTGTTGCCCAAGGTTACAATCAACCCATGTTTTAGTGTATTTTGATGATTACAAAACATATTAGTTATTGGTACTAATATTATTTGTTGTTTAAGTGTGTTTCAGGTTTATTATCATACTAGAAGTACTCTCACTCATATACAAAGTTTTTGGACTCAAATACAAGCTTTTGGACTCAAGACAAGTCAAATTGGGCTCTAAGTGCAATATTGAAGATCAAGAGAAGATAGCTCAAGTTGAAGTCTTGAAGACCATTGTAGTTTGTAAGTTTAGTTTTGTAAAGATAGAATATGTGAAATTTGGCTCTAGGATTTGCACACACATTTGTTTTGAATGTTTCTATGTTTTTCAAAATATTTATTTCTAGGTTTTGCCTTAGTTTATACTTACATGTACCCAAAGCTTTACATCTTCAAAACTTGTTTAAATACATGTATATAAACTATTTTCAGCATAAACTTAGCTTCAGATTTTTAAAGATTTTATAAACAAAATTTTCTATCTTAAAATCTGCCCAGAAAAACAGTTTTCCAGGCAGACCGGTCGACCGGCCCAGTCGACCGCTGCTGTGTCCGGACATGCACAAGTTGTGCATGTCTGTCGGTCGACCGGACCAACAGACCGGTCGACCGAAATTAGACGTTTGCTCTCTGTATCCTTCCGGTCGACTGGGTCGGTCGCCGGTAGAAGGAAAACTGTGTTTCCTTCTTGAGATCGGTCGACCGGCAGTCGACCGGAGCCATAACGGCTCTTTTGCCAGCAGGGTCCCGGTCGACCGGCATTCGACCGGTAGCCTGCAAAAACCTCCAACGCTCTTTCCTCTTTGGCTTTTCTGAAAAACTGTTTTATTTTTGTTTTAAACACTTTTTTAGAGGGTTGTTGGGGTGCTTTTGCAGGTGATATTAGCTGGAAAAATCAGAGTTTTTAACCTATTCTCTCCCTATAAATAGTGGGAAATAGGCCTTAGTTTTAACACCAAGAAAAATACAAGTTTTCATAGTTTTTCAAGAGAAAGAGAAAATAGTTTAAAGCTTTCATTTCCATTCTTTCAAATTGGTTTTTCAGTGTTGTTTTGATCTCTAATATCACTCTACAACTGAAGTTTTTTCTCACCACCTTCATAGAGCCAAAAAAATTTCATATTCTTTCTATAGGTGAAGTTGTAAAAGTGTGAGAGTGTTTGTAAAAGAGAAAGAGTGTTGTGGTCTAGTTGAGATCACAAATTTGTAATCCTTTGTTCTTGTGGAGACAAGTTCCTAAGGGAAATTTCTTTGTAAGGTGAAGCTACGGGCTTGAGGTCTTTGGAGGCCTAACTTGTACGGGATCCTAAGGGGATAGTGGAAACCCTTCACGGAGGTGAAGGCGGGACTAGAGCTACGGGCTCGAACCTCGAAACAAATCACTTTGTTTGCGATTGCTTTTGTTCATCTTGCCTAATTCTCTCTTGCTTTACTTGCTTTCTACTTATTGCTTGAGAACTAACATTTTATTTGTGCAATCCTTACTTGTTTACTTTTCTTGCTATATTACTTGTGTGCTTTCATCATCGCATTTCATACTTGAAATTGTTCGATCACCCTCAATACAACACGGTTGCATTGCGCACCTCTAACCCATTTAAGGGGAATTGGGAGGAAGGAGTTCAGACCTCGCAGGGGTATTCGGCTCTTAGTCGTGTTTTGAGAGATCGTTGCATCACTCACTTAAGTAAAATTTAAAAAGAGCATTAGATTAGCAATTACACCTATTCACCCCCCCTCTAGGTGTATTTCAGAACACAACTCTCTTTACTAAGCATGTTGATAATGACATTTTAATTGTGCAAATTTATGTTGATGATATAATTTTTGGTTCTACTAATGAAGTTTTATGCAAGGATTTTGAAAAGGTCATGCAACTTGAATTGAAATGTCTTCAATAGGTGAGCTTAATTCTTTCTTGGACTCCAAATCAAGCAATTGCAAAACGGGACGTTCATAAGTCAAGCCAAGTACGCAAAGGAACTCGTAAAGAAGTTTGGACTTGAAGGCTCAAAGGCATGCAACAACTCCCATGACAACTACAACCAAGCTTGATAAAGATGACCAAGGTAAAAATGTTGATATTAAATTATATAGAAGCATGATAGGAAGTCTTTTATATTTAATGGCAAGTAGGCCGGATATCATGTTTAGTGTGTGTCTTTGTGCTAGATTTCAATCGTGTCCTAAAGAGCCTCATCTTATTGCGATAAAACGCATTATTCGTTATTTAAGAGCACAATTGGAATGGTCTGTGGTATCCGAAAATCGGAGATTTCTCAATGACGAGTTATTCGGATGCCGACTATGCGGGTTGTAGAGTAGATAGAAAGAGTACTAGTGAGACATGTCAATTTCTTGGTAATTGTCTTGTTTCATGGTCCTCTAGGAAACAAATTCCGTAGCTCTCTCTCAACCGCCGAGGCGAAGTATGTTGCCGCGGGGCTTGTTGTGAACAAGTCCTTTGGATAAACATACTCTCCTTGATTATGATTTGTATTTTGATCATATAAAATATTTTGTGATAATACTAGCACTATACACATGACTAAGAAATGCAAATCAACATAGTAAGACCAAGCACATTGAGATTAGATATCACTTTCTTAGAGATCATCTTGAGAAAGGAGATATAGATATTGATTATGTTTCTACGGATTTGCAACTTGCCGATATTTTTACAAAACCACTTGATTTTTCTAGATTTTCCTTCATTTGTGGTGAACTTAATTTTTGTGTTATTGAATAAAAATGTTTTCTTACCCTTTTTGATGTATGACAAAAAGGGGGGAGAATGAGTTTTATGATAGAATTATAAGTTTATATGGTTTTGGTTCCATATGAGTTTATACATGTTTTTGTGCTTAATGAGTTTTTTATGAATTCATTTTTTAAGATTAAGTGTTTTTGCAAGTATTTTATTTCATGGTTTTTAATCCTATGTTTTTTTTGCTTGCACCTTACATTGTTTTTATGATAGCATAATTTGAGGGGAGCTTTCTCCTCCCCTATATTTTTGCTTATAGCTTATTTGTTTGTCATCATCAAAAAGGGGGAGATTGTTGGCCCAAAAGGTTACACTCTCCATTTATTGAGTTTTGATGATGACAAACCAAATAAGAGCTATTTGGTACTAATAAGTTTGTTCAAGATAAGTTTCAGGTTAGTACCATATTGGAGGCCATTGCTTAGCTATTGCAAAAACTTCTAGGTTCATGAAGTAAAGAAGGCATATTGCACATCAAGGAAGGAACATAGAAGAGAAGGCTCTAGCAAGGCATAGCTTGGCACAAGACCTCAAGATTGCTTTAGAAATCTACAATAAGATTTGTTTATAGTTTTATAGTTTTGTTAAAGAACAGTGATAGGTTTGAAGCTCTATCACACACGTTTTTGCGCACATCTTCTTTCTAAGTTTATTCCTATAAAATATACAAAAATAATTTAATACAAAATCCTCTGCCTTCAAATCCATCTTTATGTTTTATCCTTATCCCTATTTAAAACATTTTTTGATAAAAATCTTTATCTCCTCAAAATTCCGTTGTATTTGGACTTTTGACCTGAGCCGGTCTACCGCCCGGTCGGCCGTGCCTATGTCAGTCTAGCCGGTCGACCGACCAAGTCGACCGAGGTTCTGGCAGCTGCACGTATCCGTGTGCATGTTTCACGGTCGACCGAGCGGTCGACCAATAGTTGCCTGACTGACAGACTTTTGCTCTCTGTATTTTTGGTCGACCAGGCGGTCGACCGTTAGCCTGCAACGGCTCTTTTATTTTGAACTGCGGTCGACCGGCCGGTCGACCGGATAGAGCCGTTTGAACAGTAACGGGCATTTTTCTGAGCTGTTTTATTTTTGTCTTTTGGTGTTTAAAATTGGTTTAAATGTATATTTTTGAACTTAATACGACCTGATTAGTCTTAAGCATGTTTATCTCTAAACCCTAGCCCTCTCCTATAAATATGGGTGTTTGGGGAGAGATTGTTTTTTTCCAATCATTATAAGAAAATTTTCAAAAGTTTAAGGCATTCAAAAGAGCTTGGTTTCTTGGTTTTTTATGCTGAAATTCTCTCTCATTTTCTGAAGTATTTTCAAGAATTCTCTAATTTCCTTTTCTTTTCTCTTTGCACACAAGAGCTTCAAATCATATTCATTGTTCTCTAAGGACCTTGTAAGGGAAGAGAATTTTGCAAGAGAAAGTTTGTGGTCTTTTGACTACTAAGAGATTGCTTGTACTTGAGATTGTGGAGTTGGGTACTCCGGTGTATTGTGATATCTTTGTGATAGTAAAAGTAGTTAGTAATCCTTCTGGGGAAGGCGGGAAGTAGAGCTGGGTGCTCGAACCTCGATAACAATTCTTGGTGTTTGCGTTTGGTTTACTTTCACTTGCTCTTGTTCTACTTTCATTGCACTTATTACTTGCTCTTACTCTTCATTGCAATATTCATTTGTTTTCATTCATCTTGTCAATCATAGTCCCATACAACAAGGTTGCATTGCGCACCTCTAACTCATTTCAAGAGGAATCAGGAGGAAGGAGTTCAGAACCCTTTACGGGGTATTCGGCTCTTAGTCTTGTTTTGGACGATTGTTACATCATAGTTTTTAAATTGTGCATTGATTAGCATTATCACCTATTCACCCCCCCTCTAGGTGATTTTCAATTGGTATCAGAGCTTGGACTCTAGGTTTGCTTAACATCCTTAGAGAGATCCTTAAAATTTGCTAATCAACATTTTTCATTCCATCATTCATACACTAGTAAACATGGCCTAAACATCAAACCCCTCCTAAATTTGATGGACTTAATTTCCCTATTTGGAAGGTTAGGATTACTATTTTCTTGCAATCTTTGGGTAGCTTAGTAGCTAATCCTTGACCAAACCCTATGTAGTACCCGATAGTGATGAGAGCACTTGGACCGACTTTACATTTAGAGAATATGAGGCTAACTCCAAGGCCCAAAATTCCCTCTTTAACCGCCTTGAATGAGGATGACCTTACACGGGTAATTCATTGCCAATCCGCCTATGAGATTTGGTAACATTTATTGGCACCACCGAAGGGACTTCACAAGTCAAGAGAGCTAAGATAGATCTCTTGAGATCTCAATATGAATCCTTTGAAATGATTGATGATGAATCAATTGATTGTATGATTACAAGGTTTATTAAAATCACCAATGCTCTTTCTTCTTTAGGTGATGATATTTCAAATGATCAAAAGGTGCAGAAAGTGATTCGGGCTCTTCCGTCTTCATGGGAGATAAAGACCACCACCTTAAAAGAATTGAACGACAAGGATGAGATGGACCTTATTAGTCTCATTGGAACTTAAAGACCCATGAGATGGAAAGAAGGCAAGAGAAGAAGCCGCTCTTTCAAAGAAGAATCCATAGCCTTCAAGTCTTCATCCACTCTTGATGACGATGAAGAAGATGAAGAAGAAGATGAGGAGCTCTCTCCTCCTTGTGCGAATGTCAAGAGGATGTACCGGAAGAACAAGCTCAACTTCCGAAGGAAATTTTAAGTAAAAGGAGAAGAGATCATTTGCTATAATTGCCGAAAACCCGGACATATCATGGCGGATTGCCCGAGTTCAAGAAGAAGATGACTTCCTCCTTTAAGCCAAAGAAGCCGGAGGAAAAGAAACCGTACAAGCAACTTGGATTCGGAAAGCGAGTCCGAAGAAGAGGTGGATACGACAAACATGTGTTTCATGGCAAACACACCAAAGGTAACCCCCTCAACCTCTTGATGAGGAAGATGATGAATTAAGTAAAGAAGTTCTTGTACATGCTTTTGTTGAACTTTTCGAAACTTATGACAATAGGAAGATTGAATGTTTTAAATTGCAAAAGGAAGTTGCTTTTCTTAAAAATAAACTTGCTATGGTTTCTAAAGAAAAGATGATATTTCTTCAAACCTCATTTCTATTCAAAAAGAATTTAGTGCCTACAAGGTTTCTTGTAAGGCAAAATCTCCTATGGTTGATGAAAAAGAAATTTCTTTCTTAAAATCTAAAATGGTTGATTTTGAAAAGGTTTTAAAAGACTGTGCTTTCAATACTAAAAAACTTGAAGAAAAATTTTCTATAAAGCACACTTCACATGATAAAATTTCTCATGCTCACACTACACCAACACTCATGCTAAAACTTCTCATGCTTACAATTCACATGCTCACAAGTCACACACTCACTATGCTTTTAAATATGGTAAAGTGTATAGATGCACTTATTGTGGTAAAAATGGACATTTAGCTATGTTTTGTTATGACCAAGTAAATAGATCAAATAATCTTATTTGGGTTCATGGCACTAACCCTTTAGGACCCAAGAAAATGTGGGTACCAAAATCAAGTCCTAAATTATTTGATGTAGGTACACACCAAGGCTCCAAGACATAAGGAGTGGTGGTACCTTGATAGTGGTTGTTCAAGACACATGACGTGGGACATCAACCACTTTACATCCTATCAAGGTACATGGAAGGTGGCACCGTCACCTTCGGGGATGACTCCAAAGGAACTATCATCGGTATAGGTAACATTCAAATTGGTGCATCTCCTATTATAGAAAATGTTGTTTTAGTTGATGGTTTAAAACATAATTTGCTTAGCATTAGTCAACTTTGTGACCGTAGACTTAAAGTTGTTTTTGATGATTCTTCTTGCAAGATTTTTGATGTTAAATCCAATGATTGTATTCTTACCGTTTTCGTGATAACAATGTTTATATCATTGACATGCTTAATTTAGATTGCTCTACTAAATGCTTGAATGCTTTTGATGAAAATTCTTGGCTTTGGCATAGAAGATTAGGACATGCATCTTTTGACCACCTTTCTAGGATTAATTCAAGGGAATTGGTAAAGGGTATACCTTGCTTAAAGTTTGAGAAAGACCGAATTTGTGGTGCGTGCCACTTGAGAAACAAACCAAGTCTTCCTTCAAACCAATCAAGGATATCATGTCAACTAGGCCTTTGAATTAATTCATATGGATCTTTTTGGACCAACTAAAACTAAGAGTTTAAATCGGAGTAGATTTGCATTTGTCTTAGTTGATGATTTCTCGCTTCACTTGGATTTTCTTTTTGGAACACAAAGATCAAACTTTTTCTCATTTCAAAATTTTTCGAAAAAGGGTTGAAAAAGAAAAAGGTTTTCGATTGAAAATAAGGAGTGATAGAGGTGGTGAGTTTGTTAACCAACTCTTCATGACTTATTGTGATGAAAAGGGAATCAAGCATGAAATGTCTTGTCCTAGGACTCCACAACAAATAGAGTTGTAGAAAGGAAAAATAGAACACTTCAAGAGATGGCTAGGACAATGATAATTGATATATGACCTCCCTCAATATTTATGGGCCGAGGCCGTAAAACCGCATGCTATATTTCAAATCGTATTTATTTGTGCAAAAATTCCTCCAAAACATCTTTTGAATGTATCATTCTAGAAAACCTAATGTTGCATATTTCAAAGTTTTTGGATGCAAGTGTTTTGTTTTAAAATACTAAGGATATTTTGGGTAAATTTGATGCTAAGGCTTATGAAGCTATCTTTGTTGGATACTCTTCTACTAGCAAAGCTTATAGAGTATTTAAGATCTTCACTTACCATTGAAGAATCCATGCATGTTAAATTTGAAGAATCTAATGTGGTTGTTGAGAATGTTGTAGAAATTGCCCCATTAGGTGAAGACATGGAGAGACTATCCTTGAAGGACTATACCCGCTCAAGAAGAAAAGCAAGAACCTATTGGTGATGTTCAAGAGGATAAAGAGGAAAGCTCTCAACCGCTTCCTAAAGCTTGGAGATACGCTACAAATCATCCTAAGGGCTCACCTTGGGTGATGCATCTAAAGAGTTACAACTCGCTCTAAACTTCATGACATATGTGGTAACTTTGCTTTCATTTCTCATTTAGAACCCAAAGCATTCTCGAAGTCGAGACGGACTCATATTGGTTGCTTGCCATGCAAGAGGAACTCAATCAATTTGAGCGCAACCAAATTTGACACCTTGTCCTAGGCCCCACGATAGACCAATAATTGGTACTAAGTGGATCTTTAGAAATAAGATGGATGAGTCCGGAAATATCATTAGGAATAAAGCTAGGTTAGTGGCCCAAGGTTACACTCAAGTTGAAGGAATTGACTTTGAGGAGACCTTTGCACCCGTAGCACGGCTTGGAAGCCATACGGATGATACTAGCTTTTGCATCTTTCAAAAATTTAAACTTTTTCAAATGGATGTGAAAGTGCATTTTTGAATGGTTTTATTAATGAAGAAGTTTATGTTGCTCAACCTCCCGTTTTTGTTGATCATGTTCATCCCGAGAGAGAGAGAGTTAGAGTCAACGGATCAAACGCAAACAACGAGATTTGTTTCGAGGTTCGAGATCACAGCTCTACGTTCTCGCCTTCACCCAGAAGGATTTCTAATCAGTAACTTGTCCACACAGGACTCCCACACAGGGACGTCCATTGAGGATTTGGGGCAAATACAACTGGGAGTACACAACTCCTCTCTCAACCAAATACAACTCTCACAGAGGCAATGCATAACCAACACAACACCACCTCACCGTTAGCCCAAAGGCCCATCACTCTAGTTTTGATGATGATCACTCATGTAGTTATAGTACTAATATCTTTTGTTTAATTAGTGACAGATTCATTATCAAGATCTTAGTAGGTGTGGAGCTTCAACAAAGGATTTAAAGTCATGTTTTGAAGCTAGCACCGTTTGATTCACGAGCCTATGCATCAAGTCCACATCAACAGACGATCTCGGTGGATCGTGTTTGGACCAAGCCAAGAAGATGAGAAGACTTCAAGATCAAGACTTGTGTCTAGGTATAAGATTTTTTGTTTTAGATAACATGTAAGGATAGATAGTTGGTGGATTGCTCAGTATATATCACACACACACTCTTTATTTAGTTGTCTTTTCATAAAAGAAATTTTAGTTTAGAAAAGACTTTTCATTTTGGTAAAAGATTTTTCATTTGACAAAATATCAATTGGTTTTTGGTATTTCTCATATATGTTATCTTTAACCAAAACCAAGTTTTATGCTTAATATCAAAAACATAGATATTTCATCTTATGTGTGTAGTGGATCATATCCATACACTCTACGCTTTAATAAGTTCAAAATATCTTATTTTTTTATTTGGTAAAGTTTTGGAAAAACAAAGTTTTATAAAATACAAGATTATTTCTAACAGTTTTTCTCCCAAGTGCTGTCCCAGAACTGGCTGACAGGCCCGGTCGGTAGACCGGGAGGTAGACCGACGTGCACAGAGCCGTGCACGTCGGCAGTTCAGTGGGCGGGTCGACCGGCGTCGACCGGAACTGAGAGCAGTGCTCTCTGTTCTTTTGGGTCGACCGGTCGGTCGACCGGAGGCTCCAACGGTCGAATTTTTGACCGTTGGCGGTCGACCGGGTGGTCGACCGGCAGGTCTGACAGACCCCAACGGCTAGTTTTTCTTAGCCTATAAATTTGGGGGTTTGGTCATTGTTTTGAGCTAAGATTTTGAAGACTTTTAGAGGCAGTTTTTCCCATTCTTTTCAAGAGTTTTCTCCACATATTGAGAGCAAATATTTCCTATCTAAAGGGAAGATTTTATCAAGAGTGTTTAAAGTGATTTCTTGAGTTGAGTTTTCACCATAGATTCAATCCTTGCTTTTCTCATAATCACTTGAGCTACCATTGCTTTATCTATCCATAAGATTGTGTTGTGAGAGTTTTTATTGGTGATCAAAGTGTTTAGATCACCAAGAGATTTCTTTCTTGTACTTTGAGGAGGCGGGCAAGTGTGCTCGCGGTAGTTTTTGAGTTCGCGTGTAAACTCTTGGTTTGAGGTGCGGCCTCGCAAGCTAGTGGGCTTGCGTGTGTACGGGACTAAGGAGTCCGAGGGCTTGTAGGTGTTGCGGCACCGGGGAGAGATCCATTGGGATCTTGCATAGTGGAAATCCTTCGTGTGTCGAAGGCAGGGATGTAGAGCAAGTGTGCTCGAACCTCGAAACAAACCCTTTGTGTTTGCGATTGCTCACACACTCTCTCTCATTGTCTCTTATTTTATCTTGCATTCTATTATTGTCTTTATCATTTACATGCTTGATATACATTGTGCTTAATTGTTACATACTTGCGTGGGATTGTTTGCTAACACTTGTATTCAACCAAGAGAGCCAACGCGGCACCTCAACCCATTCAAGGGAATCTAGAGGAGTTAGTCCAGAGCCCTTCACGGGGAATTCGGCTACACTCTTGTGTTATATACATAGTTTTTAGTGTAATAAGTTTATTTGGTCATAATAGTTTTTTAATTCCGCATTATTTATCATTAAGTGACCTTTAGATTAGCCATCACCTATTCACCCCCCCCTAGGTGATTTTACACTCACACAGAGAGGTAGGCACTTAGCCATACAAAACAATCATCTCACACTTGAGGGATTCCAACACAAGCCTCCACCTCTCACTAGAGGGAGCTAAACACAATCTTCACCTCTCACTAGAGGGAGCCACCACCACTCCAAAATCAACCTCTACACAAGAGGGATATCACAAATAAAGGAGGGTTACAATCTTGATGATCAAAAGACCACAAACTAATCCTTTCCCACAAATAAAGATCCTAATAGATAGGATAGGATGATATGGCTCAGGTGTGGAAAACAAAGTGTTTTGAACAAAGAAAATCTCTTGGGAAATCTTCAAATAGATATAGAATATTTAGACTAAAAACAAATTCCCAAAAAGTCTATTTTCTTTGAAATAAAAACACTTTGAAAACAAATGAAGATCAAATCTTTGAAGCTCTAAAACTCTTTTTAAAACTTGTAAAAACACTAGAGAAGCTCTGAATTTTTGGCTCTTAAAACTTACCAAAAATCAATTCAAATGGGGTATATATAACCTCCCAAAAGAATCTGCCCGTCGGCAGCTGACTAGGCCCAGAATGGCCTACCAGTCGACCGGCCGATCGATCGGCCAACGGTCAAATTTTTGACCGTTGAGCCTACCCGTCAACCGGGCCCTGAACCAAAGAGCAACGGCTCTCTGGCCGGTCGACCGCCCGGTCGACCGGGGCAACCTGAGAGTGGGTTGCCTTCAGTCAGTCAACCGCTCGGTCGACCGACCAACTGATATGGCCATGTGCACGTTCTTGTGCACGTCCGGTCGACCGTTCTGGTCGACCGGCTCCTGGTCCGTTCGACCGGTCGGTCGACCGTCAGAAACCTGGCAGGCTGCAATCAGGAATTGAAAACTTGGGTTTTTATTTATCAAATAAATCCTATAAAATCTCTAAAAATTCACAAAATAGTTTCAGTATAATACTTTGACATACAAACATGTGTGAAAGAATTCAACACATATTTCAAACAATTTAAACCATTTTTGTGTTATGAAAATTTTGGCGAAAACCAAAATCCTTATTTTCCAAAACTTGAATTTTTGAATTGAAAATCGTTTTGTCCAAAACTCATCCAAATACAAAAACATGATACTTAAACAACTTGAAGCATGTGTATATGGATATAATCCAATATACATGAAATAGATATATATCAATGTTTTTTACTTTAAATCCAAAAATACATTTTGTTAAAATACCAAAGCACCAAACTCATGAAATGCGTGTGTTGTGAACTTGAGCATATCACACTATCTAATCTTTACAAATGGGATCTAAACTAAAAACTAAACACTATACCGAAGTCTTCTTGACGAACTCTATCTTCAAGTTTACTCGATCCAAACGTGATCCACCGAGCTTGAATGCTAGATATGAACTTTGACGCTCTGGCTATTGAATCACCAGTGACAGCTCCAAAACACCTTTGTTGAACTACTAATATCTTGATTAAGTATCTGAAACTAAACATCACAAGATTATTAGTAAACATAACTACATGCGTTAATCATTATCAAAACTATAGTGGAAGGCTTCTGGGCCAACACAAAGGACCTAATCCATCAATAGTACGACACCACATCCATCTGATCGAAGAAGTCAAACCATACGTGACCTACAGCGTAGGTTTAACCCAATAATGCAAGAAGCCATTTGAGTAAAAATACTCAAATTATTAGATAATGGGATCATTTATCCTATATCCGATAGTTAATGAGTTAGTTCTGTCTACGTTGTGTCCAAAAAGGTTGGTTTTATGGTGGTTATTAGAGGAACTGGCGTTAAAACTTTATTTATAACGTTAGTTTCTGAGAAATCGACGTTAAAACCCTCAATTAACGTCATTTTAAAACAGACATAAAATTTAATTTTTGATGTCGTTTTTGTTTAAAAAATGACATTAAATTTGGTGCCTTTTAATTTGTATATTGTTGTAGTGAATCAAGTATTTCTAGAAATATTAGACCCATGTTGACGTGACACGTATTCTCCATCGATGATAGATACGTCAAATCTTTGGTGTCTTGATCACCGTATCATGATTTTTTAATAAATTTTGGCCTTAATTCGCTTTGAGGGACCTTGTTATAAAATTCAATTATATTAATCGAAGGGACTACTTTTATAAATTTGCATACGATCTATGGGGCTTCTTGATGGTTTTAATCAGATGGACACGTGTGAGTCCCGCAGAAGTATCTGCAATTACGTGCGTGCGAGGCAAAAACGTACGTACATAGCAAACCAAATGCATATTTGGTTACATGTAACTAATGAACCACTGAGCTGGGGATTTAATATGACTTGCTTAGGAAATCAACTAATTAAAGTTCAAAATTGGAAACTTTCAGCATAAATAAATGAGAAAAATGTATGTCAGCCGCAGGCTGAGAGAACTTTCTTAGCCTGCGCTGACGTGGCTCAAATTGTCACCTCACTGACTCGCGGCAACGCTTTTAGGTGACTGTTAAATTACCAAATACCCCTTATGAAAAGCAACTCCTTTTGGTTCCCTTCCTTATTGTTTATTATTATTTTTCCCCCTTTTTTTTGCCGCTCTTTATAGGATATTTAAACACTTTAGACCAATAATTATTTAAAAATTATAAGGGAATAAAAAGCATATTTGTTTTTTAATAAACTGCGACCTCGGTCGCAGTCATGCATTGCAAACAAACAACTTGGACCAGGACTACACTACGACCAGGTCGCATAAGACTACAGTGCAATCAGAAATAACTGCGACCTGCGTCGACACGGCGACCCAAGTCAAAAAATATTACGGTGCAATCAACAACAGCTGCGACCCTAGACCGCACTGCGACCAAGGTCGCACTGCGACCAAGGTCGCACTGGTAAGACTACAGTGCAATCAGAACAACTGCGACCCGGGTCGACACTGCGACCAAGGTCGCATAAGACTACAGTTTAAACAGAAAACAACTGCGACACAAGTTTGATAAAAACATATTATTTTAAATACACTGCGACCTTGGTCGCAAGAGACTACAACTCTTATTCAAACATCTGCGACCCTATGTCGTCAGTATGTAAGGAAAAAAACTAAGTTTCATATACTGCGACCTACGTCGCATTCGTCTACAATGAAAGGTAAAAATAAAAAAAATTTATAAAGTCGCACAGATCTGAACTGCGACACAGTAAAAATAGAAGTAAATAATAAAAACTTTCAAAAAATTTCTAAAGTCGCACAGATCTGAACTGCGACAAAGTAAAAATAGAAGTAAATAATAAAACTTTCAAAAATTTCTAAAGTCGCACAGATCTGAACTGCAACACAGTAAAAATAGAAGTAAATAATAAAAACTTTCAAAAAATTTCTAAAGTCGCACAGATCTGAACTGCGACCTCAGAAAACTGCGACCATGGTTCGAAGATTTAAAATAATTAAAAAAACATGCGACCTCAGAAAAAAATCTTGAAAAAATTTAAAACTATTAAATTACACAAACCCTAAAATTTTTTTTAAATATCATTTTTGTAGTACCTTTATCGACGGATGATTTCTTAGGCGCCATCAGTTGCAAATATGTTTGTTAAAATCGGATCAAATTTTTTGAACCAAAAGAACTAATTGGATCAGAACCGCCGGTTGAAATTTTAGAGCTGTAAATTTTATTGGAAGAAAAATTTTTACATAAGGTAAAAGTTGTGAGAGAGGGTATTTTCGGAAAATACAATGTTGAGGTGACTGGCATTAAATTGGGCGGGATTTTACAGGATTTTGTCCGCCAAAGTTTTTACAGATGTGGGGCGGTGATTTTGCCACGCCCGCAGGCTGAGAAAACTCTCTCAGCCTACCGCTGAGGTACAGTAGCCCTAAATAAATATAGATTGTCTAGGATATGCCATGAGTACATCAATACTTGGTTAAATCGGTCAATTATCAACAGTGATTATCCGTGTACGATCTAATCCAATCAGAATGAGGCGTTCTCTGGCATGTTGTTTCCTTATACGTAGACTACAAGTTATATTTGTGATGACGTATAGAAAATATGACATCAGCGAGTGTTACTGCATGTACGTAATTAATGATCATGCATGACGTGTAGAATTCTACACCATCTGCATGCAATACTTGTCATCGGCGGCAATCCCCTCTTCTATAAATGGGCAGCCCACGAGCTCTCCTTCTCTTCCAACTACAAAAAACCATTGATCTTGATCTCATATATTTCTTCACACTACTTCTCAGTTCTCATGGCACCCATCACCATCATGTCCTCCTCCTCTCTTGCTAATAACTCCAAGTATTACAACTTGTCTTGTTGGTTTCTGTACTTTCTCTTCCTAATTTGTTGCAACTTGTCAGCTTCAATATTTGTCGCTGGCAACAGAGATGCACCTGCTTCCCTCGGCAACATTGGCAAGTACACCACCAAACTGTCAATTGGCACCCCTCCCGCTCAACTCACCGCCATGGTCGACCTGACCGGCGTGGTCACCTGGGTCCAATGCGCCAATGGTCAAGGCCCATCTTTCAACCCCGACAAGTCTTCCACTTACAAACACGCCTCCTGCTCTTCTACGACTTGTGAAAACCTCGAGGATCAGATTTGCTTGGGAAACGACTGGTGCGGCTACATCATAGGGCAGCCGGACGGCAGCAAAGCCACCGGAATTTCTCCACGGACGCCTTCACCATCACCACAACCACAAAGGAGATGTTACTGTGCCTGAGATGGCGTTTGCTTGCGGTACAGATCAGACTACTAGTACTCCGGTGGATAGTTGCACCTTAAGCAAGACCAAGGAGCTCTATACGATTACTCTTGAGGACATCAGCGTCGGACCGCAGAGACTGCACATCCCTCCCGAGACTTTCGTGAGCAAGAAAGGGTGCGGAGTTGCTCTCGAATCAGCCTCGGCCGTCACTTACTTGCCGAAGCCAGCATTGGACAGGCTGGTCACTACGACAAGGGCGTTGACACAGAAGTCTAGTCTTAAGCCCAAGGACGACTTCTATCCTCTGTGTTACGAGGGCACCATAGCTGAGTTGGCCAAGGATCCCTCCACCTTCCAAACCCTCACTCTTCACTTCAAAGGGGGACTCGATGTGCTTCTCAAACCCTTGGATCTCTTTGTTCCCGTCGACGCCAACAGCGTCTGCTTGCTTTTGTCGGACACCGATGATATCACCACCCTCGGAACTTATGCTCTCCAGGACAAGAACGTCGGCTATGACCTTAGCAGCCCCACCAGCAAGATTGTCACCATTGAAGCCAAGACTTGTTAATTTTCATTCGTCATATTTCAGTATTAATTAGTTTACTCTATGTAGTCTGTATTAATTAGCCATGCTATTAGTATTATCATATTAATATTATGATATCATGTAATCAGTTATGTGCATATTTGCATGCACTCAACTAACTGTATATACTACAGCTTAATTTCAAGGTATTATTGTTTTGATCATGCAAGTAGCAGAGAAATTTCCATGCCCATGTGTTTATTTATGAGATATATTTGTTTATCTAAGTTATCCGCCTTTTTTTCCTTTCTTGTTGAGGATAATCCAGCTCTTTTCTTTTTCTTTTTGTTAGCATTGCAGGATATTTTTAATTAAATTTATGACTGAAATCCCCATCTGATCAACCATTGAACATGTACTATGTGTGATTAGGGGAAATGTCATTTAATTCTTACAAGGAAAACAGAATCATATGATTCATATCAGAAAAGATAAAATTATTTAATTATTTAGTTTATAACTAACTTGTGGGACAAGTTAGGTATGTTTAAATCTAATATTTATAAAATATAACGAGCACGTGCTATGTACAATAAAAAAAGATAACAGAAGAATTAATGATGAAATATAATTAGAAATTTGTGCTAATTTAATTATAACTTCTAGTTTAAATATTATATTATTTTGTAAAAAAGTTGTGGTTTATATAAGAGCAATAGACCATAAAGCAATAAAAAAATAGTGGTAAATTGATGTTTATCTAAATTTAAGATTGACATAGCTAATAAAGAAAACATAAAAATAAAAAGTATTAACAAATTGATAGCTATTATGTGTTAGATTAAAAACTTAAATACTTCATGAATATGAAATCACCTATCATGGATCTAGAATCAATACATCTCAAGAATAAATATATAAATAACTGTACATACCTGAAGCCATTAGTAAGGTTGATGAAAGATTAATGAAGATCCCTTTCTTTCTTTCTTCTTGCAAACCCTAATCTGTAACTCCTTCTTCTCTCTGTCTCCTACTCTTTGCACAAAGACCCCAAAACTGAATAATGATGGACACCCCAAAAACAGGGGAGGGGGGGTTTGTTTTCCTATAATGGAGGAGAGAAGAGGGTCTACAATTGCAAGTAACCATATGTGATAAAACCACCCATCATGGCCCTTTCTATCCCATATAATTATTAACCTTATACAAATGTAACCTTTATATTTGGGCATACATAAATATCAGTTAGGCTATGATTATGGAATCCAATTAATAATAAAAGGTTAGTGGGCCACTTAATGTGAGACTAACATTCTCCCACTTGGACCACTAGCCGATTACATTAAAACTTTAGAAAACAAACAAAAAGACTCATTTTAAAAACATTTGACTCCATTGGATTCCATACTGAAAAACTTTGACACGTGATCACGAATTTTAAAAATAATAACTGATAAGCCCAAATAATGAGATACTGTAATACTGCAATTAGCTTGGATCACCAATGTGAGTCATAGCGGTTATACAACATCTATGTCATACTCCCTTCTACGTACCACAACATTGATAACCCTCACTAATAGAGTCTATAACCAAAACGACCCCTGTAATTTGTCTTGTCAAGACTTTTCCTGTTTAACAAACATCCATACATAATATGTGCACACATAGTTGGATAACAGGAAATACAGAAACAAACTTTTATTTCGCAATAGTGTCAATTACATAAGCGCCAAAAACATATATTACAGATTACTCAAAAGACCCATTCTAATAACATGTTCTTTGAATGTCTTTGGAGGTAATCCCTTGGTCAATGGATCAGCAACCATTAGAGTGGTACTTATATTCTCAATTGACACCCTTTGTTTCTGAACTCTTTCTCTAACGACTAAGTACTTAAGTTCTATGTGTCTGGAACCACTAGAGTACTTACCATTCTTAGAGAAGAAAACGGCTGCTGTATTATCACAAAATATCTTCAGCGGCTTGGTAATAGAATCAAATACACCAAGTGCTGAGATGAAATTGCGTAACCATAATGCATGATTCGTGGCCTCGAAACATGCTATGAACTCAGCCTCCATCGTGGATGAAGCAGTGATAGACTGCTTTACACTCTTCCACGAGATTGCCCCACCTGCTAGCATGAATATAAAGCCTGAGGTAGACCTTCTGCTATCTGGGCAACCAGCAAAATCTGAGTCCGAATAACCGATCACTTCCAACTGATCTGATCTCCTATATGTGAGCATATGATCCTTCGTCCCTTGAAGATACCGCATCACTTTCTTTGCCAATTTTCAATGCTCCATTCCTGGATTACTCTGGTATCTTCCTAACATTCCAACAGCAAAACTGATATCTGGCCTGGTACAAGTATGTGCATACATCAAGCTCCCAACTGCTGACGCATACGGACTTTCTTTCTGCATTTATTCCTTTTCTAAGTCATTTCTTGGACACTGACTCCCACTTAATTTGTCACCCTTCATGATGGGTGCACAACTGGCTGAACATAGTTCCATGTGAAATCTTTCCAAGACACGATTGATATAACCTTTCTGAGACAGTCCTAACAATCCTCGAGATCTATCCCTGAAGATCTCTATGCCAATGACATAAGCTGCCTTACCCATATCAACCATTTTAAAGTTCTTGGTAAGATAGTCTTTGGTTTCATACAGTAAACCAACATCACTACTGGCTAACAAAATATCATCCACATACAGAACCAAAAGATAAACTTGCTCCCACTGATCTTCAGATATACACTGATCAACAGTGTTTTCTTTAAATCCGAATGAGGTAATGGTATCATTAAACGTTATATACCATTGCCTGGAAGCTTGTTTTAGTCCGTATATAGATTTCTTTAATTTGCAAGCCAAGTGTTCTTTTCCTTTCTTTGCGAACCCTTCAGGTTGCTCCATGTATATTTCCTCATCCAAATTTCCATTCAGAAAAGCTGTTTTCACATCCATTTGATGTAACTCTAAGTCATAATGAGCTGCAAGGGCCATAATGATTCTAAAAGAGTCCTTCTTTGATACTGAAGAGAAGGTTTCTCTATAATCAATGCCTTCTTTCTGAGTGAAACCTTTAGCCACAAGTCTGGCCTTATGTCGTTCGATATTGCCTTTGGCGTCGCGCTTGGTCTTAAAGACCCATTTACAGCCGACTTTCTCACAGTTACTAGGCAATTCGACGAGATCCCAGACTTTGTTTTGGTCCATAGATTTCAACTCCTCATTCATAGCATCAATCCATTTGCTAGAATCATTACTTTCAATGGCTTGTGAAAATGAAACTGGATCTTTATTAATCCCAATATCGAAATCAGATTCCTGTAGATACACCACATAATCATCTGAAATGGCAGATCTTCTTTCCCTTTGAGATCTCCTCAAGGCTGCCGGTTGTGGTGATTCTACAACATTTTTCAGTGGCGATATCCTCATGAAGTGGTAAACCATTATCATTATATTGTTCTGGTGACTCAGCTTGATGATCAAGCTGAGGGACACAATTTCTCTTGAAGGAAAGGGTATTGGGATATTTACCCTTATCACCTCAAGATCCACCTTTCTTGGTTCATCACTCCCACTAATTTCGCCATTCTCAAGGAATCTGGCATTACCAGTTTCAACAATTCTGGTACTATGGTTAGGACAATAGAATTTGTACCCTTTAGACTTATCTGGATAACCAATGAAATATCCAGATATGGTCCTGGAGTCTAATTTTTTTTCATGTGGATTATATTTCTAGCCTCTGCTGGACAACCCCAAACATGTAAATGTCTTAAACTAGGTTTCCTACCAGTCCACAACTCGAAAGGAGTTGTTGAGACTGCCTTACTAGGAACCCTGTTCAAGATATACATAGCAGTCTTTAAGGCTTCATTCCACAATGAATTAGGTACATTAGAGAAGCTCATCATGCTCCTAACCATATCCATAAGTGTCCGGTTTTCGCCTTTCAGCAACTCCATTCTGCTGAGGCGTACCTGACATTGTGTATTGAGCACAAATGCCATGCTTTTCTAGAAATTTGGCAAATGGGCCAGAATTCTGTCCTGACTCATCGTATCTTCCATAATACTCACCACCTCGGTCTGATCTCATGATTTTAATTTTCTATCTAATTGTCTCTCGACTTCTGTAATGAACACCTCAAAGATGTCAACAGCCTGAGACTTTTCATGAATTAGATATACATAACCATAACGAGACAGATCGTCTATAAAGGTGATAAAGTATCTCTCTCCCGTAAAACATGGAATAGAGAGTGGTCCGCAAATGTCTGTATGAATAATCTCAAGAAGCTCTTTGCTTCTTGTGGCACCTTTCTTGGTGTGTTTGGTTTGCTTTCCTTTTATGCAATCCACACACACACCAAAATCAGTGAAGTCAAGGTTATCCAAAATCCCATTCTTCACTAATCTTTCAATTCTATCCCTGGAGATATGCCCCAGTCGTCTATGCCACAAGATAGAAGATTTTTCATCAATTAAGCCACGTTTAGAACTAACATTCGAATGCAGGGTTAAAAGAGATTGTGCAAACTCATAATTCAAGAAAATTTTATACAAACCATCACATAAATTCCATGTCCAACTGAAATTGAATTAAACATCAAATTGAGTTTTCCACCACTAAATAAAACTGAATATCCAACAACATCTAATTTGGATAAAGACATTAAATTCCTAGAAATCGAAGGTACATAAAAAGTGTCTACAAGATCCATCTGATGACCCGTCTCTAAGAGTAGTCGATAAGTTCCAACAGTCTCGACCTCCACTTTGAGACGGTTCCCCATAAAGACAAATCTTTCACTTTCCTTCGGTTTCCTGGTTGTAAGGAATCCCTGCATTGAATTAGTTATATGAGTTGTGGCTCCAGAGTCAATCCACCAAGTATTAGAAGGAACTTCAGTAAGATTTGATTCATAACATACAAAAGAAAGATTCATACCTTTCTTTTCGAACCAAGGCTTTCTCTTGTTGCAATCCTTCTTCACATGTCCTTTTCTGCCACAAAAGTAGCATTTTGACAGTGAAAATCTTTCCATGACCTGGCTACTTTCCCCAGGTTCACTCCCTTTCTTTGGTGGAAACCTCTTGCCTCTTCCATACTTTCCCTTCTTATGTATAGCTCCTTGAGTTACTGCCAACACCGAGTGATGTCCTTCTTGCCTCAGTCTCACTTCCTCTTGAATGCACATATTAGTCAGTTCATTCAGATTCCACTTATCCTTATGAGTATTATAGTGAATCTTGAATGGTCCGAATTGAGGAGGAAGTGAGTTGAGGATGAACTGTACCAAGAAGGATTCATCTACTTTCATTCCCAGTGTTCCTAACTTTGCAGCTTTATCAGTCATATTGAGGATATGTTGTTGGACTCCTCTACTACTATCATATTCATGGTAGTTAACTCAGCCATAAGAGTGCCAGCCAATGACTTATCAGCAGATTTAAAACGGTCTTTTACCGCAGTTAAAAGTTCTGAAGCGTTAGCAGTCTGAGGGAGTGAAGTTTTGATGTTATTGGCAATGGTCATTTTAATGAACATGAGACTGAGTCTATTCGACCTTTCCCAGGATTTAGCATGACTAACTTGATCTGCTGTACTTTCAGCAGTGATTTCCTCAGGTTTCTCAACTAGTAGAGCCATGTCAAGATCTAGTACACCCAGTGTGAATTGGACATGTTCAAACCATTCAGAAAAGTTTGTACCATTCAGGGCTGGAATGCTAGATGCATGAGAGTGAAGGGAAGTGGGAACGTTCACTGAAACAAAATAGGACATAGCTCACATTAAGGTCTCGAATCAATACAAAACATTAAATTTTATGAAGATGAACTATTGATATCACTTTGATTTCTCCTTTGGGCGAAACCAAAGCATATCCAGTGTTCACTCTACAGGTGAGACCTTTTATCACCTATGTAGGTCTAATATAATTTATGCCACTTAGACAGTAAGTCATGTTACCTTTGGGTATCCAATTCTACACCACTAAGTTGCATAAATTACACTACCCTACCCGGTTCGTAATTATTTGAAAGAGACTTTCCTTTGGGCCAGTCCCAATCTCCTAACTATAACCGCCACCAAGAATATTATTGACTTTAATGTCACCGTTATTGACAAATTTTATGTAGTTGTATATTCATAAGGCTCACTAATGTAGGTCACTTTGGCAACTACTAAATCAATAAACCGTATGAATATAAAACTAACCAATAATACTCTCTAACCTTTTATTTGAGTTATTCTATAATACTCCAATATTGTCACTTGACCAATTCAATCAATATTAACACAATAACATTAAATGTGTAACATACATTTATGATTGAACTAAACAAGCATTAGTCGACGGGACAAGGTAGATAAGTCGACTAAGCACAAGTCAAGTCGACTATAAAGGAAGTCCCAGTCGACTAGGGTCAAGTCAAGTCGACTATAAAATAAACTGTTAGTCGACTAGGCAGAGAAACAGAGAACCATACAGCTCTCGGGTCAACCTGTTAGTCGACTAGGGCAAGGGGTTAGTCGACTATACTAATTATTAGTCGACTAACCAAAAGATCAAGTCGACCGACAGTAAAAATACAGAGAGTCATAAATTTTTTGGGAGGAGACCTAGTCGACTAGTGGTTCGGGCAAGTCGACTAACAGTCGATAAAACAGAACACTTATAACTATTTATCGACTGAAGCCATAAAAATCGAAATTAGGGTTTCTAATACTAATTTTGATCCCAGATTTGCACAATTAGAGGAATATGAATAGAATTTTCTTTTGAAACAATTAGACAAAACCTCTTTAAAAATTCTACAGTAGAATGATCAAAATTTCATTTTGAAACAGTTAATCAAAAAACCCTAATTTATGAATTTTAGATCTCAACAGGAATTGTCCATAATTTTAATTCTGAGATGCATAGATTCTTAAACGAAGCTCTGATACCAAATGTTAGATTAAAAACTTAAATACTTCATGAATATGAAATCACCTATCATGGATCTAGAATCAAATACATCTCAAGAATAAATATATAAATAACTGTACATACCTGAAGCCATTAGTAAGGTTGATGAAAGATTAATGAAGATCCCTTTGTCTTTCTTCTTACAAACCCTAATCTGTAAACTCCTTCTTCTCTCTGTCTCCTACTCTTTGCACAAAGACCCCAAAACTGAATAATGATGGACACCCCAAAAACAGGGGAGGGGGGTTTGTTTTCCTATAATGGAGGAGAGAAGAGGGTCTACAATTGCAAGTAACCATATGTGATAAAACCACCCATCATGGCCCTTTCTATCCCATATAATTATTAACCTTATACAAATGTAACCTTTATATTTGGGCATATATAAATATCAGTTAGGCTATGATTATGGAATCCAATTAATAATAAAAGGTTAGTGGGCCACTTAATGTGAGACTAACATTATGCACTTATCCAAAAAAAGAAATAAGATATGAGAAATATAATTGATAACATTATAGTTTTTTGGATATTATTTTTTTTTCTTAAATATCAATGTTCTATTATTATAGTCTTTGAATTTTGGACCTTTTCTTTTTGGTGTGGGGAAATTTAAATTTTATAAGTTAATTTGACTATTTTTTAGTTACATGTAGAATTTACTGATTGATATTTAACTTCAAGTAGTGTAAATAAAATATTAATATTTTTCAATGTAAAAAAAATTGATAGGAATATTAAATGATAAGCCAAATGAATTCTTCTTGAATCTTGATTATAAGTAGGGCTAGTAATGGGTCGGGTCGGTTTTTGATTTTCAATAGTCATAACAGGACCTCTACATGAATCAGGTCAAATTTTGACCCAAACACTATCCATGAGGCATCAGGTTGGGCTAAGGGTAGGGTTTTGGTCCACGTCAAGTTCTTAATGCCATTGGGACTTTGGGTGTGAGTTTACGAAAGATAAAATTGGAACCTACCCAATGTTCATCAGGTTCAGGCTGGATTCGATTTTAATTGGGTTTTAATTGGATACTATAAGAAATAAATATTATTATGCACAATGATGAAGGTGTATATGTTAAAGAGTCAAAGCATATTGTTGGTATGTAGCAGTAAAATTGAAAGTGTTTGTTTGAAAAATTAAAGGTGGAGAATAAATTTAAACTCAATATAAAATCTAGAAAATACTATTACTTATTAATAAATATCATGAATCAAACTATAGCAAAGGCCTTGCTTATGGTAAATTGCCACCATAACCCAAGTGCTTTCGATTATGTGCATACCGAGTCTGGGTTAATTTCGGAGTCGTCGAGTTCAAGTTGGTGTCGTTTCTTTTAAATCCATACCTACCCCATATAGATTCGGGTTAACTATGAGAAATGGTTTAAAATACAAGTAAAAAGATATAAAGAGATATTTAGTTGAGATTTTAGGTGAGGTGTGACGTACGAATTGGCAAGTGCATCAATTGTTACAAGTAATAAAGTGATGAATTGAGTGTCGAACTACGAGGATTGATGATCTGTTGAGCACCAAACTAATTTATCATCGTTTTATTAGAAGAATAGATTAAGACGTGTGTAGTGGTCAATTCCCAACCTCCTCTAGATCGCGACAAGCGTCCATCCAGCCGGGTACCATCACGCGACACGAGGCCGCTTCCAGAATCTCTAGAGGAGTTGCTTCCAGAATTTCCAGAGGAGTCTTATTCCCATCCAAACTTCAAGATGTTTAAAAGGTTATGTGATGGATAAAGAGTCAGTTACAAGTACTCCTATCTCCAGATCAAATCTTTATTTGAATCTGACCGTTACTACTCGGAAGAGGGTCAATCATGTTGTCACTGGATAAAGAAAATAAGGTGCCCTTCTAATTCAATCAGGGTGTTTGGTTCTAACCACTTTCAAGATAAGCGGTTAAGATCGATAGATATTCAGATTGAGCAGAACTTTGTAATCTTATCCAAAGACACCCACTTGTATAAATATGAGACTCACCTCCAACGAGAGGGGGACGATCAATCAACCTCAGAAACCCTAGCACATGAGATCAGATAGTCACCGCTGTAGTTTTCTTTGAGTTATAGCGGAACCCTCTCTCTTTCTCCGTCATTTTTCCTTTCGAATTTTCACGTAGATCTGTGCGTTTACCTTAGTTTGATCTCTAAGATTCATCAATTTCTACAATTTGGTAGGTTGATAACCTACTACATTTGTGCTTTCATTGAGATACTTTTGAGTCTATACTTGAAGATCTCTCCCACTTTTAAAGCCTAACCACTCCTCAAAACAGCCTCGCACAGTGGACATGGCTCCACCAAGAAAAAATATCTCCCAAGCTATAGCCATTGCCCTTGCCCTTGCCTTTTCGAAAGGGAAGGGGAAAGTCGTTGAAGTCGCCGAGCCTGCAAGTCATTATCCCAACCTATCTGATATCCACATCATTGAGGCTGAAGATTCTGAGTTTTCTTCCACCTCGCCACAGAGGGTCCTTACAGCCGCATCCAAAGCCCGACATAGAAATGAGCAACTCTTTTAGACACTTTCCAGTCTGCAGAAGTAGATGAAAGAGCAACTGACAGAGATGGGTCGACTCCGCGAGGCAGCTGTGTTCAGAAACGGAGCATGCACTAAAAATTGTGATTTAGGAATTGATGTTAGTTATGTCCTTTAGAGATTGTGCTTATGTCTCTTTGAACTTTTCGTTATAGCCATGTGGCAAAATGAGTTGTATCCACAAGGAAGGGAGCGATAGAAGCTTTGTCTGATTTTTCTTTGTTTTCTTAAAATACTCCTTCTTTATTTAGATGAAATAGAAGAAAGAAAGAAGCGTGTGAAAACGGTAGAAGATAGAAAAGAAAAATAAAACGTGATGTGAATTGGTAGTGATTGAGAAAACGAATGAAAACAAAGTAAAAGAAATGTGGATTCAAGAAAAAGATGATTGAAAACGGAGAAAAGAAAAGACTAAGTGAAGGCTAAAAGAAACTAAAAGAAAGTTTGAAAGAAAGTTTGAAAAAGAGATTTAAGAAGGAGTTTGAAGAAGTTGAAGAAACAATCCATACTCCAAAACATACAATCTGGGATGGAAGAGCCATCGATAAGTCAAATAATCAGAACCCAACAACTTCCAAAATCAGGCTTCATTCGATAGAATTATCTATAGCTACAGAAGCTAAAATTTTCCACTTGATGAGAAGGTTAGAACTTTTAGAAGCTAAGGAGTAAAGTACGGTGAACCAAGACAACCTACCCCAAATGCCAAATTCGGGTTGTACTTATTGCCATGTGTTGAACCATATCTTTGAAGAATGTCCGATTTTTCTAACTTAGCAAATGTTACCAGACAACATGAATGCTACATTTGCTAGACTGAGCAACAATCTAGACTCCAAAACATACAATTTGGGATGGAGGAACCATCCTAATTTTTCATGGAGTCAGAATACTCATGAGCAGTATAGACTAAATTTTTCCAACCAATTTTCTGCTCATAATTATCAACCCAACTTTCAGCTTAATTTTCATTCAACTTTTAGTCAAATTTTTAGCATCAAGTTCCATAACCATCTTTCCAAAATCCTCCTCCAGAGATAAAAATGATGATTTGAAAAGAGCCATGAAAACCCTGTCCAAAACCCTCGCTTCAATGATGAAAAGTCATAATCAGGCCATCAATAGGTTAGAGGTTCAAATTAGTCAATTGGCAAATTCACTCAATGAAAGACAAAAGGAGCATTACTGGGCCAACTTTTGACTAATCCCAAGAACTCTTTTCAATCCATGAGGCACGAGATACATAATCAAACTAATGCAACATTGTCATTGAAGTCACCTAGAGGGGGGTGAATAGGTGATAATGCTAATCTAGAGAACTTAATGCGGAATTTAAAAACTAATTGCAATTACACAAATGCAACCAACTAGAGATGCACACACACAAGCCAAGTATATAAATATGAATGATAATTATGAGATGATGCAAGGCACAAAGTAAGAGAGAGAGAGAGTAAGAGTCAAGGGATCAAGCGCAAACAACAAGATATGTTTCGAGGTTCGAGCACCCGGCTCTACATCCCCGCCTTCACACAGAAGGATTTCAACTCCACTAGCTTGTCCACAAAGGACTCCCACAAAGGGAACCTCCACCGAGGATTTGGGGCAATAACAATTACAAGGAGTACCCAACTCCTCTCTTTACAAACACAACCTCCTCCTTGAGGCACAACACCAAGCCAACAAACAATCACCTTACAACTTGAGGGATTAACACAAAGAAATACAAGGATCACCTCACACCTTGAGGGATACAACCCAAATGCACAACCTCCTCAACACAATGAGGGAAAGGCACAAAGCCAAGCAAAGATTGGGTTTACAACTTGGTGGTCTAACAACCACAAACAATCTCTTTTCCCACACAAAGATCCTATAGAATAAGATAGTAGATGTAGCTCAAGTGTGGAAAACAAAGTGTTTAAAACAAAGAAAAATCACTTGGGAAATCACCACAAAGATATAGAATGATAGAACCAAATCAAATTCCCAAAAGACTATTTTTCTTTGAAATATTAAAACACTTTTAAAACAATAAGATTGATCTTTTTAGGACAAAGAAACTCTTTTTAAAACTTGTTTAAACACCAGAGAAAGCTCAGAAATTTCGTCCAAAAATTCTTGAAGAAAACTGTCCACTAATGGGGTATTTATAGCCTCTTTAAAAATATAGCCGTTGGCAGCAAATTCTGCCAAAATGAACTACTGGTCGACCGGTCGGTCGACCGGCCAACGGTCACATTTGACCGCTGGCAGCTACCGGTCGACCGCGCGATCGACCGGACCCAGATACAGAGAGCAATGGCTCTCTTCTCGGTCGATCGCTCGGTCGACCGGGAGCAACCCGAGAGCAACCTGCTCTCAGTCGGCCGACCGTGCGGTCGACCGGCTTATGGGTAAGCTAGCGTGCACGTCGGTCGACCGCTAAGGTCGACCGGCTACTTGGTACGGTCGACCGTCCGGTCGACCGACCTAGCCTGGCAGCAGCAGTTCTGGTCAGAAAAACATGTAATTTTTAATCCTAAAAATTCCCATAAAATCTCTAATATTCCATAAAAATAGTTTTATCATTTTTCATTGAAATACAAACTTGTGTTAAAAAGTTTCAACACAAATTCCAACATATTAGACTATTTTTGTTTTATAGAAATTTTGCCAAAGACCAAAAACCGTATTTTCTAAAACTAGGATTTTGAATAGAAAATACGTTTTGTCCAAAACTCATTCAAATACAAAAACATGATATTTAAACACATTGAAGCATGATGCATATGGATAGAAATCCAATATACATAAAACATATACATATCATAGTTTTTGACTTTAATTCCAAAATATGTTTTGTTAAAAATACCAAAACATAAAACACATGAATAAGTAAGTCAAAACTAAGTTTGTCTAGGAAGATAAGCATGCATGTATATAGAATGAATCTACTATACATAAAACCATTTAAACTTGTTTTGATCTATCTATTCATGAAACCAAGATCGGTTAAACCAATCAAACCGAAAACCAAAACGGAAACATGAAACGTGTGTGTTGTGAACTTGAGCATATCATACTATTCTAATCTTTACAAATGGATCAAATACAAAACTAAACTAGGTACCGATGTCTTCTTGTAGAGCAACGTCTTCAAGCCGACTCGATCCAAACCGTGATTCACCGAGCTTGACTCCAACGAGTGCTATATATGATCTTTGACGCTCGGACTCTTGAATCACCATGTGAGAGCTTCCAAAACATCTTGTTGAAGCTAATCACCAACTAATATCTTGATTAATGATCTGAAACTAAATATCACAAGATTATTAGTACACATAACTACATGAGTTAATCATCATCAAAACTAGAGTAGAAGGCCTCTGTGCCAACAATCTCCCCCTTTTTGATGATGATAAAACTCATGGAGTTATATATGCATGGGTTAAAGTTAAGCTTCAAAGAAGCTCCCCCTTAACTCATGCATAGCAATAAACGAGCAAATAAATATGCAATGAAGGCTCATAAACAAGCATGAAACACATATCTATTATGTTTATCTTGATGCATGAACATAAATCCTTTTTCTAAAACATAACGCTCTTGATACCAAGTCAAAACATGCTCTCTTGATACCAATTAAATAAAACAAATACATGTTCAAAACAAGCTCTTGTACCAATTTGCAAAACAAAACTAATGAAGCTCTTGATACCAAAAATAAACATGGTCTTTAAATAATGCTTTGATACCAATTGAACTTTAATAAAAACACCAATTGAACTTTAATAAAAACATAAAACATGCATACAAAAACATGCATATAAACTCAAATTCTTCTCCCCCTTTTTGTCAATCATCAACAAAGGGGTAAAAGTAAAAACAAAATGTTCTCCCCGTTTTTTTCAAAACAAAGAATCAATAAAGGGTGACATTAAACATGATATCAATTAAAAAATGTGTCAATGAAGTTCATAAGTGATATCAATTGAAATGAGTATAAAAATATTTTAAGGAATGCCTATATCAAATGATACCAATTGAAATAAAGGTAAACGAGGCATTGAAACAAGTCTTAATTAAACATTTTTATATGAACACATATACCAATTGAAAACAAAAATCTTGATATCAATTGACAAGTAAACCAATAACATATCAATTGTAAGAAAATAATCTTGATACCAATTAAAATTAAACATAACAAATTTTGAATTCCTAAACACACATCTTGATACCAGTTGTAAATATTTTTTTATTTTGAACATATGATACCGATTGAAATTTTCAATCATAAAGAATGGGAGTGGGAATCAAATACCACTTGAAAGATGAAATACAAGTTTTCTCTCCCTTTATGAAATACCAAATGAAATAGTGCATAAGCTTGTTTTAGGATACCAATTGAAGACTAATCAATTGAAACATGATAAAAAGATCAAGCTTTGCATAAACAAGATTTGTGCTCAAAAATATAGGGATATAATAAGCACAAATAAAACATATCAATGTATGAAAAATTAGATACCAATTGGAATTGATACTCTTTGAAATGAAAGCATACATACATAAAAATATATATGAGTATACAAGAAATCTCAATATTGATACCAATTGAAAGAATCCAATGATACCAATTGAAACAATAATAAGATCAAATGTATATCTCATATTACCTACCACCCATTCATGTTCAAGTTTAAGATGATTTTCAATATAAGGCATACATGAGCATGATCGCCCATCCATCCGCCCGTAGAAGGTAGGGATTTTCAAAAATAGGTTTGAAAAATAATATATGTTTGAAAATCTCTACCAAATGAAGAATATCGCAATTAGTTATAAGAAAATTTTGTAAACTAGTACGAAATCCTTCAAGTAAGGAATAAAACAAGAATAAATTCCATAAAACACATGTAAATCACATAATCACCAATACTCAAAATCTATGAAGCATATATCATACTCATGAAATCAAAGTCATGAGAAAACATGAATGATGTGAGTGTATAAGCATGATGTGAAAAACATAGTCATGGAAATAGGCAATTAAGCTCAATTTGAATTCCTTTAAACATGAAATCATGAAAATCATTAAAACTCAATTTTCATTAAAATCAATCCATACTTCAAGGCATATGTATGTTTTGACAAAACAAGAAGTATACATACATATCCCTAAACACAATTGAGTCCATAATAAAGATTTGCATGAAAGGCAAATGACTCAAGGGGTATACATGTATATCTTAAAGTTTGGCAAAAATAAACATATACATGAAGTTAAAACACATGATCATAAAAACATGTCCAAAATGGGAATATAAGTTAGTATGCATGAATCATCAAAACTAGACTATACTAGCACATCTAATGGGTACAAATAAGCATTCAAGCACAAACATATATGAAGATTTATTTGTGGCCCACTATATGTACAAGTATAAATCCTAGTCTTAATGAAAACTAACATTTAAACGTATATTCAAAACATGAGGCATAAAACGGGACATAAATCAACATGATAATCATAAAAACGATCATTATGTAAATTCACATGCTATTAGACCTATGATATACATAATAGCTAAACAATAGTGAGAACACAACATATGGGTCCATATAAACATGGGTGATCTCAAAAGCTATACATGCATGTCAATGATCTAAGAATCATGGCATTTAACATAATAAACTCTAAACACCAAAACATGAAATATCAAAACAAGAATCATAAACATCCATATGATCATTATGTATATGCATGTGCATTAGATCTAGAGCATACATATTAGTTAAAAACAAAGTGAGAACTCATAGATATAAATCCATTTAAAGCATGGGTGTCTCAAATAACTAACAAGTATATCACTAATCTAATGAACATGGCATAAGCATAATGAACAATAAAACAAGACATGCTATAAATAGATGAACATGAAAAGCATGTAAATATAAACGAGAGTTAGAGATTGATACCAAAACCGATGAAGGCACCTCTCTAGTTCTCCAAACCACGGTGGTCCTCCCACCAAACCTTCCTTGAAAGTGATGCATCCAAAATGGTTCTCTTTAAGCTCGGAACGCATCCAACTCAAGGCACCAATACTCTCACGTTATGCGAGAGCCCACACCTACATCAAAAATTAAAGGGGTGGTCTTTGGTACCCATTTTCTCTTGGGTCCATAGGGGTTAGTACCTTTCCCAACCCAAACAACATTATTTGCTAAATTTTCAACATATATACGATCATAGCAAAATCTAGTAAGGTGGCCCTTACGTCCACAATGTGTACAAGTGTACACATGAGCATACAAAGTGTTATGATTGTGACCGTGAGTAGCATGTGTATGCCGTGGAGGGTGTGCATGCAAAGATGGAACTTGTTTCTTACGAACCAAGGATTCCAAGCGTGTATGATTCAAAGCACATTGGCTCAAAGTGGAGCCTAAACAATCTACACTTTTCTTTAAAACATTTATGTCATTCTCAATACTAGAAGATAAAGTGGAGCATGCAAAAGATGTGCTAGGTGAAGCTACACTAGAATGGCAAACATGTGAAGACAATTCAATTTTCAAAGAATCATTTTTCTTTAAAACCACATCCAATTCTTTTGTAATGAAATCAATTTCATTTTTCAAAGAAAGGTTATCTTTTAAAATAAAATCTAATTTAGAAGATAAAACCTCATTGTTTTTCACAACATCATCACAATCATTTTTGCTTTTCAAAGCTTCAATCTCTTTAAGGGCAAGTTCAAGTTGAGATTTAAGTGAGTCACGTTCACTAGTAATCTCTTCCTTCTCTTGCAAAATCAATTCAAAATTAGAACACAAATCCTTCATTTCTTCTTTTAAATCAAAATGCTTCTTTTTCAAAGGTCATGTTTTTGCAAAAAAATTTCAAGCTTTGAAGCAAGTTCAACATTTAAGTTTTGAACTTTTAAACATCCATAGCAATATGAGCTAGAGCTATCATCTAGTTGAGAATCCGATTGTACCTCAAGGAGTCTTTCCCTTGGACCATGAGGCAATGCTCGTCGGACTTGTCTCTCCTAGATCTTCTCAACTTGTTGATAATCCTTGGTAGCTCGGGAGAAGTCAATATGCTCCAAACTGCAAAAGCCGAATCATAATGAGCAAACACATGTAAAAGATCTTCATTAAGAGATGCTCTAAGTGTCTTAAGTGCTAATGCATTTGCCTTTTTATGCTTGCTAGCATTAGGGTAGGATTCTTGAGTAGTGGCTTGATTTGGTTCTAAAGATATTTTTATGTCCTAGGCTTTTTAAATGACAACTCATCTTGGCCTTCCAAATATCATGTCTAGAAAAATCAAATATAAAAGGGCTATCCATGAGTGCAAACTAAATGTGTGCAAATGAAAATGCAAATGAAGATTAGCAAACCAAGATCTCACTCCTAGGTGGTTAAACCTAAATATCAGGAGCGTAGGCTCTGATACCAATTGAAGTCACCTAGAGGGGGTGAATAGGTGATAATGCTAATCTAGAGAACTTAATGCGGAATTTAAAAACTAATTGCAATTACACAAATGCAACCAACTAGAGATGCACACACACAAGCCAAGCATATAAATATGAATGATAATTATGAGATGATGCAAGGCACAAAGTAAAGAGAGAGAGAGAGTAAGAGTCAAGGGATCAAGCGCAAACAACAAGATATGTTTCGAGGTTCGAGCACCCGACTCTACATCCCCGCCTTCACACAGAAGGATTTCAACTCCACTAGCTTGTCCACAAAGGACTCCCACAAAGGGAACCTCCACTGAGGATTTGGGGTAATAACAATTACAAGGAGTACCCAACTCCTCTCTTTACAAACACAACCTCCTCCTTGAGGCACAACACCAAGCCAACAAACAATCACCTCACAACTTGAGGGATTAGCACAAAGCAATACAAGGATCACCTCGCACCTTGAGGGATACAACCTAAATGTACAACCTCCTCAACACAATGAGGGAAAGGCACAAAGCCAAGCAAAGATTGGGTTTACAACTTGGTGGTCTAACAACCACAAACAATCTCTTTTCCCACACAAAGATCCTATAGAATAGGATAGTAGATGAAGCTCAAGTGTGGAAAACAAAGTGTTTAAAACAAAGAAAAATCACTTGGGAAATCACCACAAAGATATAGAATGATAGAACCAAATCAAATTCCCAAAAGACTATTTTTCTTTGAAATATTAAAACACTTTTAAAACAATAAGATTGATCTTTTTAGCACAAAGAAACTTTTTTTAAAACTTGTTTAAACACCAGAGAAAGCTCAGAAATTTCGTCCAAAAATTCTTGAAGAAAACTGTCCACTAATGGGGTATTTATAGCCTCTTTAAAAATATAGCCGTTGGCAGCAAATTCTGCCAAAAATGAACTACCGGTTGACCGGTCGGTCGACCGGCCAACGGTCACATTTGACCGCTGGCAGCTACCGGTCGACCGCGCGGTCGACCGCACCCAGATACAGAGAGCAATGGCTCTCTTCTCGGTCGACCGCTCGTTGACCAGGAGCAACCCGAGAGCAACCTGCTCTCAGTCGGCCGACCGTGCGGTCAACCGGCTTATGGGTAAGCCAGCGTGCACGTATCCGTGCACGTCGGTCGACCGCTAAGGTCGACCGGCTACTTGGTACGGTCGACCGTCCGGTCGACCGACCTAGCCTGGCAGCAACAGTTCTGGTCAGAAAAACATGTAATTTTTAATCCTAAAAATTCCCATAAAATCTCTAAAATTCCACAAAAATAGTTTTATCATTTTTCATTGAAATACAAACTTGTGTTAAAAATTTTCAACACAAATTCCAAACATATTAGACTATTTTTGTTTTATAGAAATTTTGTCAAAGACCAAAAACCGTATTTTCTAAAACTAGGATTTTGAATAGAAAATACGTTTTGTCCAAAACTCATCCAAATACAAAAACATGATATTTAAACACATTGAAGCATGATGTATATGGATAGAAATCTAATATACATGAAACATATACATATCATAGTTTTTGACTTTAATTCCAAAATATGTTTTGTTAAAAATACCAAAACATAAAACACATGAATAAGTAAGTCAAAACTAAGTTTGTCTAGGAAGATAAGCATGCATGTATATAGAATGAATCTACTATACATAAAACCATTTAAACTTGTTTTGATCTATCTATTCATGAAACCAAGATCGGTTAAACCAATCAAACCGAAAACCAAAACGGAAACATGAAACGTGTGTGTTGTGAACTTGAGCATATCATGCTATTCTAATCTTTACAAATGGATCTAAACACAAAACTAAACTAGGTACCGATGTCTTCTTGTAGAGCAACGTCTTCAAGTCGACTCGATCCAAACCGTGATTCACCGAGCTTGACTCCAACGAGTGCTATATATGATCTTTGACGCTCAGACTCTTGAATCACCATGTGAGAGCTTCCAAAACATCTTGTTGAAGCTAATCACCAACTAATATCTTGATTAATGATCTGAAACTAAATATCACAAGATTATTAGTACACATAACTACATGAGTTAATCATCATCAAAACTAGAGTGGAAGGCCACTGTGCCAACAGTCATATCTTAAGACCAGAGAAACAAGTGGACAATCAAGTTTCTACACCACCGGTTACCATCCAATAAAAGTCCAACTCAACTGAAGCCTCCACATCTTCAAATTTCAATCCAACCACTTCAGAGTCTGTAGAAAATGAAAAAGTGAAGTCACCTGAAGAAGTGCATAAGCCTATAGTACATTTTTCAAATAGGCTAAAAAGTAACAAATCCAATGCACAGATGGAAAAGATCCTAGAAATATTTAATCAAGCAAAAATGAACGTGTCACTTATTGATGAATACAACAAGTGCCTTCATATGTAAAATTTTTAAAGATATGTGCACCAGAAAAGAAAAATCAATGTTCCTAAAAAGGTCTTCCTCGCTACAAACATCAGCGAACTATTGTTCAGGCCCATTTTCGTAAGGTACAAAGATCCCGGTTGTCCAATCATCACTTATACCATACGACAAACCACCATCAACAGGGCACTGCTTGATTTGGGAGCAACTATTAACCTGCTCCCCTTTTTTGTGTATCAACAACTCGAGTTGGGCGATCTCCATGTAATACGAGTAACGATTCAGTTAGCTAACTGATCTGTGAAGATCCCTTTGGTGAAAATCACTGATGTTCTCATTCGGGTCGGGGAGTTCATCTACCCCGTGGATTTTATCGTGCTGGAAACACAACTCATCTTGAATCCAAGATCTCAGACTCCGGTCAAGAATGACCGTTCCTTGACACAGCCAATGCAATAACAAACTATAGGAACGATTCAATGCGTCTAATATTTGTAGATATGACTAAAGAGGTAAATATTTTTCATCTAGGAAAATAACCTCGAGATTTTGAAGACTAGACATTTGAAGTGAATTTGATAGAAGGCTTAACGAGTGAACATCAGGAGGAACTGGAATATGAACCTGAATGAGAGTTCGAATTGAGTCAGATGACTTCATTCTCAACCAAATTGTAGATTCTGCGGTAGCATGGGCAACAACTCCTATTCTTTTGAGTCTAGAACTAAAAGACTTACCCTCAACTGAACAGTTTCCCTCCTCTGAATTGAAGGTTATGCTGAGTCATCTCAAGTATGTTTACTTGAGAAAAAAGGAGGCTCTCCCTGTAATCATCGCTTCTCATTTAACTGAGAAATAAGAAGAGGATCTTCCTCTTCTTGTTGTGTTGAGAGATAACAAAGAAGCCATTGGTTGGACCATGGCTGACATCAAAGGACCTAATCCATCAATAGTACAACACCGCATCCATCTGATCGAAGAAGTCAAACCATAACGTGACCTACAGCGTAGGCTTAACCCAATAATGCAAGAAGCCATTTGAGTAAAAATACTCAAATTATTAGATAATGGGATCATTTATCCTATATCCGATAGTTAATGGGTTAGTTCTATCTACGTTGTGTCTAAAAAGGCTGGTTTTACGGTGGTTATTAGAGGAACTGGCATTAAAACTTTATTTATAACGTTAGTTTCTGAGAAATCGACGTTAAAACCCTCAATTAACGTCATTTTAAAACAGACATAAAATTTAATTTTTGACGTCGTTTTTGTTAAAAAATGACATTAAATGTGGTGCCTTTTAATTTGTATATTGTTGTAGTGAATCTTAGTACTTCTAGAAATACTGGACCCATGTTGACGTGACGCGCATTCTCCAACGATGATTGATACGCCAAATCTTTGGTGTCTTGATCACCGTATCATGATTTTTTTTATAAATTTGGCCCTAATTAGCTTTGAGGGACCTTGTTATAAAATTCAATTATATTAATCGAAGGGACTACTTTTATAAATTTGCATACGATCTATGGGGGCTTCTTGATGGTTTTAATCAAATGGACACGTGTGAGTCCCGCAGAAGTATCTGCAATTACGTGCGTGCGAGGCAAATAACGTACGTACATAGCAAACCAAATGCATATTTGGTTACATGTAACTAATGATCCACTGACCGGGGATTTAATATGACTTGCTTAGGAAATCAACTAATTAAAGTTCAAAATTGGAAACTTTCAGCATAAATAAATATAGATTGTCTAGGATATGCCATGAGTACATCAATACTTGGTTAAATCGGTCAATTATCAACAGTGATTATCCGTGTACGATCTAATCCAATCAGAATGAGGCGTTCTCTGGCATGTTGTTTCCTTATACGTAGACTACAAGTTATATTTGTGATGACGTATAGAAAATATGACATCAGCGAGTGTTACTGCATGTACGTAATTAATGATCATGCATGACGTGTAGAATTCTACACCATCTGCATGCAATACTTGTCATCGGCGGCAATCCCCTCTTCTATAAATGGGCAGCCCACGAGCTCTCCTTCTCTTCCAACTACAAAAAACCATTGATCTTGATCTCATATATTTCTTCACACTACTTCTCAGTTCTCATGGCACCCATCACCATCATGTCCTCCTCCTCTCTTGCTAATAACTCCAAGTATTACAACTTGTCTTGTTGGTTTCTGTACTTTCTCTTCCTAATTTGTTGCAACTTGTCAGCTTCAATATTTGTCGCTGGCAACAGAGATGCACCTGCTTCCCTCGGCAACATTGGCAAGTACACCACCAAACTGTCAATTGGCACCCCTCCCGCTCAACTCACCGCCATGGTCGACCTGACCGGCGTGGTCACCTGGGTCCAATGCGCCAATGGTCAAGGCCCATCTTTCAACCCCGACAAGTCTTCCACTTACAAACACGCCTCCTGCTCTTCTACGACTTGTGAAAACCTCGAGGATCAGATTTGCTTGGGAAACGACTGGTGCGGCTACATCATAGGGCAGCCGGACGGCAGCAAAGCCACCGGGAATTTCTCCACGGACGCCTTCACCATCACCACAACCACCAAAGGAGATGTTACTGTGCCTGAGATGGCGTTTGCTTGCGGTGCGCAGAATGCCGCCTTCTTGGGAGGAAAGCCGGTGAGGCTGGGCGTTTCTGATTTGACATACCGGCATCTACACAATTTGGGTATAAATACTCGCACTGCTTCGCCAGACAACGATCCATCAACGACGATGCTGATAGCCATCTGCAATTCGGCGATGATGCTCTAATAATGCTGGGAAATTCGACAGATCAGACTACTAGTACTCCGGTGGATAGTTGCACCTTAAGCAAGACCAAGGAGCTCTATACGATTACTCTTGAGGACATCAGCGTCGGACCGCAGAGACTGCACATCCCTCCCGAGACTTTCGTGAGCAAGAAAGGGTGCGGAGTTGCTCTCGAATCAGCCTCGGCCGTCACTTACTTGCCGAAGCCAGCATTGGACAGGCTGGTCACTACGACAAGGGCGTTGACACAGAAGTCTAGTCTTAAGCCCAAGGACGACTTCTATCCTCTGTGTTACGAGGGCATCATAGCTGAGTTGGCCAAGGATCCCTCCACCTTCCAAACCCTCACTCTTCACTTCAAAGGGGGACTCGATGTGCTTCTCAAACCCTTGGATCTCTTTGTTCCCGTCGACGCCAACAGCGTCTGCTTGCTTTTGTCGGACACCGATGATATCACCACCCTCGGAACTTATGCTCTCCAGGACAAGAACGTCGGCTATGACCTTAGCAGCCCCACCAGCAAGATTGTCACCATTGAAGCCAAGACTTGTTAATTTTCATTCGTCATATTTCAGTATTAATTAGTTTACTCTATGTAGTCTGTATTAATTAGCCATGCTATTAGTATTATCATATTAATATTATGATATCATGTAATCAGTTATGTGCATATTTGCATGCACTCAACTAACTGTATATACTACAGCTTAATTTCAAGGTATTATTGTTTTGATCATGCAAGTAGCAGAGAAATTTCCATGCCCATGTGTTTATTTATGAGATATATTTGTTTATCTAAGTTATCCGCCTTTTTTTCCTTTTCTTGTTGAGGATAATCCAGCTCTTTTCTTTTTCTTTTTGTTAGCATTGCAGGATATTTTTAATTAAATTTATGACTGAAATCCCCATCTGATCAACCATTGAACATGTACTATGTGTGATTAGGGGAAAATGTCATTTAATTCTTACAAGGAAAACAGAATCATATGATTCATATCAGAAAAGATAAAATTATTTAATTATTTAGTTTATAACTAACTTGTGGGACAAGTTAGGTATGTTTAAATCTAATATTTATAAAATATAACGAGCACGTGCTATGTACAATAAAAAAAAGATAACAGAAGAATTAATGATGAAATATAATTAGAAATTTGTGCTAATTTAATTATAACTTCTAGTTTAAATATTATATTATTTTGTAAAAAAGTTGTGGTTTTATAAGAGCAATAGACCATAAAGCAATAAAAAAAATAGTGGTAAATTGTTGTTTATCTAAATTTAAGATTGACATAGCTAATAAAGAAAACATAAAAATAAAAAGTATTAACAAATTGATAGCTATTATGCACTAATCCAAAAAAAGAAATAAGATATGATAAATATAATTGATAACATTATAGTTTTTGGATATTATTTTTTTTTCGCTAAATATCAATGTTCTATTATTATAATCTTTGAATTTTGGACCTTTTCTTTTTGGTGTGGGGAAATTTAAATTTTATAAGTTAATTTAACTATTTTTTAGTTACATGTAGAATTTACTGATTGATATTTAACTTCAATAGTAGTGTAAATAAAATATTAATATTTTTCAATGTAAAAAAAATTGATAGGAATATTAAATGATAAGCCAAATGAATTCTCTTGAATCTTGATTATAAGTAGGGCTAGTAATGGGTCGGGTCGGTTTTTGATTTTCAATAGTCATAACAGGACCTCTACATAAATCAGGTCAAAATTTTGACCCAAACACTATCCATGAGGCAGCGGGTTGGGCTAAGGGTAGGGTTTTGGTCCACGTCAAGTTCTTAATGCCATTGGGACTTCGGGTGTGAGTTTACGGAAGATAAAATTGGAACCTACCCAATTTTCATCAGGTTCAGGCTGGATTCGATTTTAATTGGATTTTGATTTGATACTATAAGAAATAAATATTATTATGCACAATGATGAAGGTGTATATGTTAAAGAGTCAAAGTATATTGTTTGTATGTAGCAGTAAAATTGAAAGTGTTTGTTTGAAAAATTATAAAGGTGGAGAATAATTTAAACTCAATATAAAATCTAGAAAATACTATTACTTCTTAATAAATATCATGAATCAAACTATAGTAAAGGCCTTACTTATGGTAAATTGCTACCATAACCCAAGTGCTTTCGATTATGTGCAAACTGAGTCTGGGTTAAGTTCGGAGTCGGTCGAGTTCAAGTTGGTGTCGGTTCTTTTAGATCCACACCTACCCCATATAGATTCAGATTAAGTATGGGTGCAATCAGGACCAGTATTATCCGATCCAGACCCGACCCAAAAATTCTACCCGGGTAAGAATTTTAATCCATATCTTACCCATAGATGCTCAGAACCAATTATGGACTGGTTTAGTCCGGCTCGGTACCGGATCAGGACTGGGTAATTAGGTCAAATTTCTAGCCCTAATAATGAGCACAAAAAAATGGATGATTAATTTTTTCCATTGAGCTATGGTTTTCTTCCTAAAGAAATGTGTATTTATTTTGAATAATAACTTTATCTCTTTTTATTGTCTTTTATTTTGTATTTCATTATTTTGAGTACTCTTTTTATTTATATTTATTTTGAGTGCTTTAGAAATATCTGTAATAGTTTGAACTTTAATTATGAGAAAATGGTTTAAAATACAAGTAAAAAAATATAAAGAGATATTTAGTTGAGATTTTAGGTGAGGTGTAACATACGAATTGGCAAGTGCATCAATCGTTACAAGTAATAAAGTGATGAATTGAGTGTCGAACTACGAGGATTGATGATCTGTTGAGTACCAAACTAATTTATCATTGTTTTATTTGAAGAATAGATTAAGATGCGTGTAGTGGTCAATTCCTAACCTCCTCTATATTGTGACACGCGTCCATCCAGCCTGGTACCAATCACGCGACACATGGCCGCTTCCAGAATCTCCAGAGGAGTTGCTTCCAGAATCTCCAGAGGAGTTTTATTCCCATCCAAACTTCAAGCAGTTTAGAAGGTTATGTGTGTTGGCCCAAAGGCCTTCCACTCTAGTTTTGATGATGATTAACTCATGTAGTTATGTATACTAATAATCTTGTGATTTTAGTTTCAGATCATTAATCAAGATATTAGTAGGTGATTAGCTTCAACAAGATGATTTGGAAGCTTTCACATGTTAATTCAAGAGCCCGAGCGTCAAAGATCATATATAGCACTTGCTCGGTGGATTAAAGAGTTTTGGATCGAGTCGGCTTGGAGATTGCGCTCTACAAGAAGACATCGGTACCATAGTTTAGAGTTTGTGTTTAGATCCAATTGTAAAGATTAGAATAGTATGATATGCTCAAGTTCACAACACACACGTTTCATGTTTTGGTTTTCGGTTTTTGGTTTAACCGATCTTGGTTTGCATGAATAAATATTATATCAAAACAAGTTTACATGGTTTAATGTATATTAGATTTGTTCTATATACATGGATGCTTCAACTTTTTAGACAAACTTAGTTTGATAGTCTATTTCATGTGTTTTATGTTTTGGTATTTTTAACAAAACATATTTTGAATTAATGACAAAAACATGGATATATATATGTTTCATGTATATAGGATTATATCCATATACATCATGCCTAAATGTTATTTAATATCATGTTTTTGTATTTGGATAAGTTTTGGACAAAATGTATTTTCTATTCGAAAATCCAAGTTTTAGAAAATACAGTTTTTGGATTTTGGTAAACATGATAAGACACAAAAATGTTTCAAGATGTTTGAAATTTGTGTTGAAATTTTTAACACAAGTTTATTTTTTCAATATAAAATAACAAAACACCAAGTAGCCGGTCGACCGTATCAGTCGACCGACGTGCACGGACACGTGCACGCTGGCTGCCTCTTGGTCCGGTCGACCGCACGGTCGACCGACTGAAAGCAGGTTGCTCTCTGTTTTCTACGGTCGACTGCCCGGTCGACCGTAGCTGCCAACGGTCAAAAATTGACCGTTGGACGGTCGACCGGTAGTTCTGTTTTGGCAGAAATTGCTGCCAACGGCTATTTTTTCTGGGGGCTATAAATACCCCATTTATGGCTAGTTTTCTCTAAGATTTTTTGTGCGAATTTTTCCTTACTCTCTGGTGTTTTTCTCAGCAATCAAAAGAAGTTTTTGGACTTAAATTGAACAATCTATTTGGTGTTTTTGCTAGGGTTTGGAATATCAAAGAAAAGGGTTTTTGGGAAAAGAGTTTTGATTCAACTTCTATATCTTGGTTTCAGTTTTCCCAAGGATTTCCTTTGTGATTTTGATTTCCATTCCATTGGTTTTCTCTACACTTGAGGTACATCTACTTTCTTATTCTATAGGATCTTTGTGTGGGAGAAAGAAATTGTTTGTGGTTGTTTGTTAGACCACCAAGTTGTAAACCCAATCTTTTCTTGGCTTTGTGCCTTTGGGTTGTATCCCTCAAGGTGTGAGGTGATCCTTGTGTTGCTTTGTGCAAATCCCTCAAGTTGTGAGGTGATTGTTGTTGGCTTGGAGTTGTGCCTCAAGGAGGAGGTTGTGTTTGTAAGGAGAGGAGTTGGGTACTCCTTGTAATTGTTATTGCCCCAAATCCTCGGTGGAGGTTCCCTTTGTGGGAGTCCTTTGTGGACAAGCTAGTGGACTTAAAATCCTTCTGTGTGAAGGCGGGGATGTAGAGCTGGGTGCTCGAACCTCGAAACATATCCTGTTGTTTGCGCTTGATCCCTTGGCTCTTACTCTCTCTCTTTACTTTGTGCCTTGCATCAATTCATATTGATCATTCATAATTATTTGCTTGGCTTGTTTGAGTGTGCATCACTTGTTGTTTGCATCTTGTGTAATTGCAATTAGTTTTTAAATTCCGCATTAAGTTGACTAGATTAGCATTATCACCTATTCACCCCCCCTCTAGGTGATTTCAATTGGTATCAGAGCCTCCGCTCCTAATATTTAGGTTTAACCACCTAGGAGTGAGATCTTGGTTTGCTAATCTTCATTTGCATTGTTCATTTGCACACATATAGTTGCACTCATGGATAGTCCTCCTATATTTGACTTTTTTAGACTTGATGTTTGGAAGGCCAATATGAGTAGTCACTTAAAAAGCCTAGGACATCTAGTTTATCAAGCCACTACTAATGAATCCTACCCAAATCATAGTAAGCATGAAAAGGCAAATGCATTAGCACTTAAAACACTTAGAGCATCTCTTAATGAAGATCTTTTACCGGTGTTTGATTATTATGATTCGGCTTTTGCAGTTTGGAGCATATTGACTTCTCCCGAGCTACCAAGGATTATCAACAAGTTTAGAAGATCTAGGAGAGACAAGTCCGACGAGCATTGCCTCATGGCCCAAGGGAAAGACTCCCTTGAGGTACAATCGGATTCTCAATTAGATGATTGCTCTAATTCCTATTGCGATGGTTGTTTAGAAGCTTAAACCTTAAATATGGAACTTGCCACAAAGCTTGAAATTTTTTTGGAAAAACATAATCTTTTGAAAAAGAATAATCTTGAATTAAAAGAAGAAATGAAGGATTTGTGCTCAACTTTTGAATCGGTTTTGCAAGAGAAGGAAGAGATTACTAGTGAACGTGCTTACTAAGATCTCAACTAGACCTTGCCCTTAAAGAGATTGATGTTTTGAATAACAAAAATGATTGTAATGATGTTGTGAAAACAATGAGGTTTTATCTTCTAAATTAAATTTTGTTTTAAAAGATAACCTTGTTTTGAAAAAAATGAAATTGATTTCATTACAAAAGAATTGGATTTAGTTTTAAAGAAAAATGAATCTTTAAAAATTGATATAGATTCTCATGTTTGCCATGCTAGTGTAGCTTCACCTAGCGCATCCTTTGCATGCTCCACTTTATCTTCTAGTATTGAAAATGACATAAATGTTTTGAAGAAAAGTGTTGATTGTTTGGGCTCCACTTTGAGCCAATGTGCTTTGGATCATACACGCTTGGAAACCTTGGTTCGTAAGAAATAAGTTCCATCTTTGCATGCACACCCTCCACGGCATACACATGCTTCCCACGGTCACCACCATCACACATTGTATGCTCATGTGTACACTTGTACACATTGTGGTCGTAAGGGCCACCTTACTAGATTTTGTTATGATCGTATTTATGATGAAAATTTAGCAACTAATTTTGTTTGGTTAGGAAAGATACTAACCCCCGTGGACCCAAAAGAAAATGGGTACCAAAGACCACCCCTTTGATTTTTGATATAGGTGGGGGCTCTCGCATAATGTGAGAGTAATGGTGCCTTGAAGTGGATGCGTTCCGTGCTTAAAGAAAACAAATTGGATGCATCACTTTCAAGGGGTGTTTGGTGGAAGAGGACCACCATTGGTTTGGAGAACTAGAGAGGTGCCTTCATCGGTTTTGGTATCATTCTCTCACTCCCGTTTTTATTTACATGCTTTTCATGTTCATCATTTTATAGCATGTCTTGTTTTATAGTTCATTATGCATATGCCATGTTTATTAGATTAGTGATATACATTGTTAGTTATTTGAGACACCCATGCTTTAAATGGATTTATATCTATGAGTTCTCACTTTGTTTTATAACTAATATGTATGCTCTAGATCTAATACATTTGCATATACATAATGATCATATGGATGTTTATGATGTTTTGTTTTGATGACTCATTATGTTTAGGATATGTATGTATACTTTAGTTTGTACATGACATACATATGCCTTGAAGCTTAAATCGTTTTGATGATTTTCATGTTTTTAGGTAATTTCAATTGGAAATGAAAATCTAGTTTTTCATGTTTTCATGTTTTTAAGGAATTTCATATGAGCTTAATTGAATATTTTCATGTTGATATGTGTCACATAACACTTGTACACTCACTTTATTAGTTTACTCATGATTTGTTTTCATGAGACTATGATATGTGCTTTATGGATTTTGAGTATTTAGTGATCATGTGATTTACATGTGTTTCATGAAAAATAATTTTATTTTATTCCTTGCTTGAAGGATTTCGTACTAGTTTAAAAGTTTTTCCTTTAACTAGTTCGTATTCTTCACTATGGTAGAGATTTTCAAACATACTATATTTTCAAACCTATTTTTGAAAACCCCTACCTTTAAAGGGCGGATGGATGGGCGATCATGCTCATGTATGCTTTATATTGAAAATCATTTTAAACTTGAACATGATTGGGAGGTTAGGAATATGAGATATACACTTGATCTTATTGTTGTTTTCAATTGATATCATTGAATTCTTTCAATTGGTATCAATCTTGACATTTCTTGTATACTCATATATTTTTATGTATGTATGCTTGCATTTCAAAGAATATCAATTTCAATTGGTATCTACTTTTCATACATATATATGTTTTATTTGTGCTTATTATATCCCTATATCTTTAAGCACAAGATTTTGTTTATGCTAAGCTTGAGCTTCAACTTTGTTTCAATTGAGTTAGCTTTCAATTGGTATCTTTATTCGAGCCTATGCATAGTTTTTGTTGGAATTTCATAAAGGGGGAGAAAATCTTATATTTCATCTTTCAATTGGTATTTTGTTTCCCACTCCCACACTTTATGATTAAAATTTTTAAGGCATATGATATCAAAATCAAATTTATTTATATACTTAAAAAGAATAATAATTTCAATTGGTATTAAGATTTATGTTTAGAAATTCAAAATTTGTAATGTTTAATTTCAATTGATATCAAGATTGTTTATTTACAATTGATATGATATTTGTTTACTTATCAATTGGTATCAAGATTTTTGTTTTTCAATTGGTATAGTTTCACTTTTAAATTGGTATCTATATGCACTTCATTGACACATTTTTTAATTGGTATCATATTTGATTTTAGACAAAAGGGGGAGAACATCCCTTGATTGATTCCTTGTTTTGAATAAAAAGAAGAAAATATGTTTTTATTAGTTTTGTGTTGTCTTTAACCCCTTTGTTGATGATTGACAAAAAGGGGGAGAAGAATTTGAGTTTATATGCATGTTTGTATGCATGTTTTATGTTTTTATTAAGTTCAATCGGGCATCACAAGCATTATTTAAAGAACATGTTTAGTTTTGGTATCAAGAGCTTGTAAAAGAGATCATTAGTTTTATTTTGCATATATTTAGTTTAATTGGTATCTATAGTATGTTTATTTGTTTAGTTTAATTGGTATCTAGAGCATGTTTATTTGTTTTTGAAAATTTCATTGGTATCTTTCATTGGTATCTAGAGCCATTTATTGTTTTATGCATATCTATGCATGTTTCATGTTTAGTATTCATTGCATATATTTGTTGTTTATCCCTATGAATGAGTTAAGGGGGAGCTTCTTTGAAGCTTAACTTTAATCCATGCATATATAACTCCATGAGTTTTGTCATCATCAAAAAGGGGGAGATTGTTGGCCCAAAGGCCTTCCACTCTAGTTTTGATGATGATTAACTCATGTAGTTATGTGTACTAATAATCTTGTGATTTTAGTTTCAGATCATTAATCAAGATATTAGTAGGTGATTAGCTTCAACAAGATGATTTGGAAGCTTTCACATGTTGATTCAAGAGCCCGAGCGTCAAAGATCATATATAGCACTTGCTCGGTGGATCAAAGAGTTTTGGATCGAGTCGGCTTGGAGATTGCGCTCTACAAGAAGACATCGGTACCATAGTTTAGAGTTTGTGTTTAGATCCAAATTGTAAAGATTAGAATAGTATGATATGCTCAAGTTCACAACACACACGTTTCATGTTTTGGTTTTCGGTTTTTAGTTTAACCGATCTTGGTTTGCATGAATAAATATTATATCAAAACAAGTTTACATGGTTTAATGTATATTAGATTTGTTCTATATACATGCATGCTTCAACTTTTTAGACAAACTTAGTTTGATAGTCTATTTCATGTGTTTTATGTTTTGGTATTTTTAACAAAACATATTTTGGAATTAATGACAAAAACATGGATATATATATGTTTCATGTATATAGGATTATATCCATATACATCATGCCTAAATATTGTTTAATATCATGTTTTTGTATTTGGATAAGTTTTGGACAAAATGTATTTTCTATTCAAAAATCCAAGTTTTAGAAATACAGTTTTTGGATTTTGGTAAACATGATAAGACACAAAAATGTTTCAAGATGTTTGAAATTTGTGTTGAAATTTTTAACACAAGTTTATTTTTCAATATAAAATGATAAAACCATTTTTGTGTAATTTTAGAGATTTTATGAGAATTTATTGAATAATTAATGACATGTTTTTGCTGACCAGAACAGCCTCTGCCAGGCTAGGTCGGTCGACCTCTACGGTCGACCGCACCAAGTAGCCGGTCGACCGTATCAGTCGACCGACGTGCACGGACACGTGCACGCTGGCTGCCTCTTGGTCCGGTCGACCACACGGTCGACCGACTGAAAGCAGGTTGCTCTCTGTTTTCTACGGTCGACCGCCCGGTCGACCGGTAGCTGCCAACGGTCAAAAATTGACCGTTGGACGGTCGACCGGACGGTCGACCGGTAGTTCTGTTTTGGCAGAAATTGCTGCCAACGGTTTATATTTTTCTGGGGGCTATAAATACCCTATTTATGGCCAGTTTTCTCTAAGATTTTTTGTGCGAATTTTTCCTTACTCTCTGGTGTTTTTCACAGCAATCAAAAGAAGTTTTTGGACTTAAATTGAATAATCTATTTGGTGTTTTTGCTAGGGTTTGGAATATCAAAGAAAAGGGTTTTTAGGAAAAGAGTTTTGATTCAACTTCTATATCTTGGTTTCAGTTTTTCCCAAGGATTTTCTTTGTGATTTTGATTTCCATTCCATTAGTTTTCTCCACACTTGAGCTACATCTACTTTCTTATTCTATAGGATCTTTGTGTGGGAGAAAGAAATTGTTTGTGGTTGTTTGTTAGACCACCAAGTTGTAAACCCAATCTTTTCTTGGCTTTGTGCCTTTGGGTTGTATCCCTCAAGGTGTGAGGTGATCCTTGTGTTGCTTTGTGCAAATCTCTCAAGTTGTGAGGTGATTGTTGTTGGCTTGGAGTTGTGCCTCAAGGAGGAGGTTGTGTTTGTAAGGAGAGGAGTTGGGTACTCCTTGTAATTGTTATTGCCCCAAATCCTCGGTGGAGGTTCCCTTTGTGGGAGTCCTTTGTGGACAAGCTAGTGGACTTAAAATCCTTCTGTGTGAAGGCGGGGATGTAGAGCTGGGTGCTCGAACCTCGAAACATATCCTGTTGTTTGCGCTTGATCCCTTGGCTCTTACTCTCTCTCTCTCTTTACTGTGTGCCTTGCATCAATTCATATTGATCATTCATAATTATTTGCTTGGCTTGTTTGAGTGTGCATCACTTGCTGCTTGCATCTTGTGTAATTGCAATTAGTTTTTAAATTCCGCATTAAGTTGACTAGATTAGCATTATCACCTATTCACCCCCCCTCTAGGTGATTTCAATGTGATGGATAGAGAGTCAGTTACAAGCACTCCTATCTCAAGATCAAATCTTCATTTGAACCTGACCGTTGCTACTCGGAAGAGGGTCAATCATGTTGACAGCTGGACGGATCCCACTCCATAAAGAAAAAAGGTGCTCTTCTAATTCAATCCGGGTGTGTTTGGCTCCAACCTTTCAAGATAAGCGGTTAAGATCGATAGATATTCAGATAGAGCAGAACTCTGTAATCTTATCCAAAGACACCCACTTGTATAAATATGAGACTCACCTCCAATGAGAGGGGGACGATCAATCAACATCAGAAACCTTAGCACATGCCTCTGTAGTTTTCTTTGAATTATAGTGGAACCCTCTCTTTTTCTCTGTCATTTTTCCTTTCGAATTTCCACGTAGATCTGTGCATTTACCTTAGTTTGATCTCTAAGATTCATCAATTTCTACAATTTGGTAGGTTGATAACCTACTGCATTTATGCTTTCATTGAGATACTTTTGAGTCTATACTTGAAGATCTCTCCCACTTTAACCACTCCTCAAAACAGCCTCGCACAGTGGACATGGCTCCACCAAAAAAAAATATCGCCCAACCTATAGCCATTGCCCTTGCCTTTTCGAAATGGAAGGGGAAAGCCGTTGAAGTCTCCGAGCCTGCGAGTCATTATCCCAACCTATCTGATATCCACATCATTGAGGCTGAAGATTCTCAGTTTTCTTCCACCTCGCCATAGAGGGTCCTTACAGCCACATCCAAACCCCGACATAGAAATGAGCAACTCCTCCAGACGCTTTTCAATCTGCAGAAGTAGATGAAAGAGCAGCAAACAGAGATGGGTCGACTCCGCGAGGCAGCTGTGTTCGAAAAAGGAGCATAACTAAAAATTGTGATTTAAGAATTGATGTTAGTTATGTCCTTTAAAGAATGTCCTATGTCACTTTGAACTTTTCATTATAGCCAAGTGGCAAAAGGAGTCGTATCCACAAGGAGGGGAGCGATAGAAGCTTTGTCCAATTTTTCTTTGTTTTCTTAAAATACTCCTGCTATATTTAGATGAAATAGAAGAAAGAAAGAAGCGCATGAAAATGGTGGAAGATAGAAAAGAAAAATAAAACGTGATGTGAATTGGTAGTGATTGAGAAAATGAGTGAAAACAAAGTAAACGAAATGTGGATTCAAGAAATAGATGAATGAAAACGGAGAAAAGAAAAGACAAAGTGAAGGCTAAAAGAAACTAGAAGAAAGTTTGAAAGAAAGATTTAAGAAAGGGTTTGAAGAAGTTAAAGAAACTAGTAAAAGAGGTTGCTTGAAAAAGTTTAAGTTTTTGAAAATGAAAAAGATTACATGACTAACTTTTGTTGGTCTAGAGATGATACCAATTGTAGGATCTAAAATATACGTCAACACAACACTCAAACAAAGAATGATTAGAGTTAAATATAAAGAACTTGTAAGTAAGGAAATTAAATCACAGAAAAGAATGTAAATACAAATACAAATGATTTATCCTAATTCGGTCCTCATGACCTACATCCAGTCCCCAAGCCACCCGCTTAAGATTTTCCTTTAACCTTTGATTTTGTACACCAATTTGATAAATCCCCTTTGCCAAATGTATACAACTCTTCTTACAACTAAGAAGACCACAACACCTTGTACAATCTCTCTTCAACCCGAAGACGCTCTTGTACAAACTTTCTCTTTGAGTGAATACAATCAATACCTATAAGCCTTGAATCTGTATGTGATCGTGAATAAGGGATCTTATAGGTGAACTCTCAGAAATCTTCACTATGGAGTAGGAATTTGAGTGAAGAAATGAAAGAGGAAACAGTTTTCTGAAAAATAGATTTTTGAACACAGTTTTTGGGCAGAAACTTGTATTTTGAATTGGTGTGCTTAGCTTAGGATAACATCCCTATTTATATCTCAAATATATAGTCAGTTAGGGTAGTTATCAGGACAAATTTGAAAATTGAAACGTTGGATAAAACACCAGAAATCAGAAACTGTCTAACAGTCAGAAACTGCCATTAGTCGACTAGGGTTGGGGGTTAGTCGACTAAACTATTGATTTTTGCCTATACTAGTCGACTTATAAAGAAGACAAGTCGACTATAGAATGGCTGATACAAAAGACATGTTTCTGGAAACTAAAATTAGTCGACCATCCGAAGATATTAGTCGACTACAACTGAACTTAGTCGACTAGGAAAAGTATAAGTCGACTATAGTTTGTATGCAGAACAGAAATAGAGAGTTGGTATCTTTTCAGGACAAAGGTTAGTCGACTACATAAAATAGTAAGTCGACTATAAGATGTACAAGTCGACTAATCAAGAGTGTAAGTCGACTAATAGGGCTTATGATGTGTGTGTGTGTTCAAGGCTTTTAACATTCTAATAAACATTACAATACACATCCATAGCCATTATCCTTGAGATGTCTTGAGCATGTAGAAGCATGTAGAACTCTTGTATAAACTTGTGAGATAGAGCTCAAATGAAATGGCTTCACAAATGTATCATCAAAATCAAGTTCCAACAACTTTCTACTAAAGAATCCCACTAACCATTAACTTGCTTGATGATAGAGCCTCACAATGGATCCATCACATGCACAAGTCTTGTATTTTGAGAACTAGTCATGTTGTATTCTAATGAAAGTCCTTCACCCTCCATTTTGCTTCACACGGAAAAACTTGAACATCACCCTATCAAGATCCGTTTTAAGGCGAGATTAGGGTGAGAAACAAGTGCACTATCGTTGTCAGCAAAAATGAGTGGGTATTCTCCAAGTCAAAACAAGCAAGTTAAGTAATCAATAGACCATCAAGAACATAAAATTTGATCCTGAAATATGAGAGTTAGATTGCTTGTTAGAGAGTAGAATTAGAACCCTTTATTATAAGCCATCCATAACACTTTCTTGCACAAGGCTTATTGGAAATCTATTTGATACATGTAGGGTATCAATCAAGTAGTTAGGGCTAGTGAGTTAGTAGTTAGTTAACCATGCAAGATGAAAGTTAGCGAGACATGAACTTAAAGTATGAAATGAAAAGCTTATTAGAGGTGTTGGAAATTAGAGACATGAATTAAAAGCACAAGTAAAAGATTGCAAGAAAGAGAAAAGAGGAGAAGAAGAATCCTTGTATTGATTGTCACCTTCTCAATTACAACAGCACTCTCTCTTCCTAATTCAAATTCTAGAATGAAAACCTAATCTAATTGCAATGATGCAAGGGTACAAGAGAAATTAGAGTAGCAAAAGCAATTGAAGTCTCTGCTCACTGTTCTTTTTCTAACTTTCTCTCGGGTCTAATTATAGGGTATTTATAAGCTGCAGAAGCTTGGAGAGCACGAAATGATGGGACACGTGTCCAAGATCCACGCCTGGATCCTCCATCTTGCCGTCCGCGACAAAAGCCACATTTCTGTGACTAGATGGTGGACGATGCGCAGATCTTCTGCTATCTGTACCTTCTTCTGGGTGGTAGCTTCAAGGAATATCCATCTTTGCGCACTTAGGTGAGCATTATTTCAGATTTATTCTCTAATTTTTAGGACTAATCCACCCTTCTCTAGAGCCATCTTTCTTGCTCTTCAAGAAATCCCATTTAATTATCTGAAAATAGCTTTAAATCAGGATTTTGTTACCACCTTGCCCTTCTCCTTCTAATTATTTGCAAAAGACCAAAATGAGATTTATTAGCAACATAATTAAGATAAATTGGTAGGAAATGTGATGCTGATAATGCAAAATCGATTACTAATCGCACCCCCACACTTATCATTTTGCTCGTACTTGAGTAAAACAAAATGGCAAAAACTAAACTAAGAAGTTATTACACCATTTTCACAGGTGGCGCGACTGCACTGAGTACGTGCAACAAGCTGTTAAACATTTAGGTTACCCCTAGAGGGAGGAGTTTGTCTCCTAAGAGTTTTCAGCGGATTGCACCCACAAAATCCATAAAAAGGAAAACAAATGTTAGTGGTTTTGGAAACTCATTTTTAAAGAAAGAAAGTTTTCGATCCATTTATGCAAAAATTATGTGATATTATGGTTTTAGGCTAACCTAAATTCTTCCTTTCTAAAAATAAGTCTCCACTCAAAGTTTTATCTTCAATTAGGGTTAAGTGGTCAAGAATAGATTGGTTATTGAAACTTGCATCAAACTTAGAAGATATACACTTATATATATGAGGAATCTCTACTCAGACTATGATATATTTATTTTTATTTTTATTTAATATAAACATATATATACACTTATTATTTTCCTCAGCTTCATTAGACTTTCTAATTTACCCATATAGCAAGCCTTGAACTGATGACTCCCAGACCAAATGGTTTTAGGGCACCAGATCAGACTAACATCCCTCGGGTTCAAGGACTCGAGTAAACAAGGCCACAAATGCTAAGGACTTAACTTAACAACCTTTAGGCATGACTGATCATGTTTTTTAAGGCACAATTAACCAGCTTAATTGGTGATCAAGTGTTTATTTAGTTATATTATATTATATTATATATATATATATATATATATATAAAGGCATTCAAGTCTTTGTTTTAATCCCTTAACAGGTAAATGTATATGATACTTAAGAAAAATTCAAGATCCAATTATCATTCTACTCTTTCTTAACCTAAAAATCCAACAATTCTTCTTATTTCAACTTAAATTAAGAAATCCAAGTTTAGAGTTTTCCTAATTCCAAAAATCAAATAATTTTCTTAAAAATGGATCAAATTTTTTTCAAAAAAAATTTCCTAAAAAGAAAGAAATCTAAGAAAATTTCCTAAAAAAAATCTAAAAAGGAAAATCCTAAGAAGGAAAATTCTAAGGAAAATGCTAAAATGATAGAAAGGAAAAAGATAAAAAGAAAGAAAAATCCTATGTTAGTACCTCTCCCCCACAACTATCACATGCATTGTCCTTAATTTATGAAAATGTTATGCAAATACACAAGATAGGCTATGTTATGATATCATCTTGAGCGTCTACTAAGGCCGGCTGAAGTGCTTGGGTCCATTGATTGAGAACGCCACAAACCCTCCTCAATTTGTTCTAACCTCTCATTTTGTTCTTCCACCTTTTTTCTCAATTTTGGCCTGCCCCTTGAAAATTTTCTTCATGCCTTTTCAGATGGAGGACATAAAGCTCTTAGTATCACTGGGGGTGGCTGCTGCCAAAACGCAATCTTATCCTCCTCCTCACTCTATTTCTCTAAGGAAGACTCAGCAGGAATATCCTTTGTCATGACGGTAGGTGTCCATATCGCATAAAGGCAACTATTGTAGGCACTCGTGATGCGCACTGTGAAAATAAAGGCTCAGTTATATGATGAAAATACTTCGTTTGCAAGAAAGTGCCTGCACATGCGAGTGACATGGACCGGGTGCAAATACTTCGCACCCTGAATGCACAAAAAATTGGCAATCAAGTGTTGCTAGAGGACTGGGTTCAAGCAAATCGTGTGCTACCTGGTCATCAGACTGTGTACAATTTGCAGCACTGTTTGTTGAATGACGTAATGTGATCTAGACCTTGAATATTGTGTTGGACCCATCATCTAGCACAATGCCCACTACGAAATGTAGTGCTCACCTTGAGCCCACGGTCTTTTCTAGACATCTCACACCCATAATAGACATGTAATCAATGAGTGGTAAAGGTGTAACATGCTGTGGAGGGCAGGGGATTTGTGTGATATCCTCAATTGTGTTAACATTAACAACTAAATCCCCTAAATGAAAGTGCACAATGAATGTATGGAGGTCTGATCAATTGTGGATATGTCAATATTTGTGTAAAATTGGGTTACTAAGTCGGGGCAATAAAACACATCACCATCCTCATTATCATACACAAGTCGATCAATGCGTATCCCTAATGCCATCCAAGAAAACAATACATATCCATTAACATCCATCAAAATTCTAGAAAATTTTTTCTCATAAAATATTGTGGGTGCCATGGAAGTGGAAAAATATTCGCAACAAGAGGGAAAAGGATATGCAAACCTCTCCTGAAAATCGTGAGAGGGGGAAACAGAGATAGACTACGTAAGCAGTCTCAGTGGCCGTAAGGAAGAAGTTGGATGTAAATCTGAGATCTACAGTTCACGGCGACTGAAAAAGACACTGGCGGCACTGCTTGATCTTCGAGAAGGCCACGAAAACGCGACAGATCAGGAGTTTCTGTGGCAAAACAATGGAGAGAGGGGTTGGGTTTTGGTGGGTTGACGGTGCTGCTTTCTCTCCTCTTTAGATCTAGGTCAGGGTTTAGAAGAAGATACCCGTGGTAGAAAAAGAAAGGGTTTAAATAGATTAAAACTTTCAGACTTTCCTTTTTTGCCCTTTAAGGAGATTGGAATTTCAAATTGGGGATTTTGGGTGTTTAAAATTCTGTACAAAACAAAAAAAAACTTCTTGTTTTATATATATATTTTTTATTTTTAAAATAAAAAGGAAAGAAAAGTGGTTATTTACAAAAAGAGTTCCCTAAAGAAAATTTACAATAAACAACAGGGAAAATCAGAGAAGGGCCTAGTCACATGTATGTTGGGTCATAGAGACTGAGTTTAAAATTTCCGTGTGGCTCAGGCTCAGTGGTGAAAAATAGTTTCAATCTCTGTCCATTGACTTTAAATACATTTCCATTCTTCGGATCAGAGATTTTCACTATACCATCTGGAAAGACAGTTTGTACCAGAAAGGGTCTTGATAATGTGTTTTTAATTTTCTGGCAAAAAGGTGGAGCTTAGTGTTTTATAGCAAAACCTTTTGTCCTAGGATTGATCATGGAAAATTTTGGTTCTGCTTTTAGAAATTCGAGCGTTGTCATAGGCTTCATTTCTTATTTCTTCTAGCTCAAAAATCTGCAGTTTCCATAGGTCACCGACTTTGTTCAAGTCAAAATTGAGCTACTTAATGGCCTTTAAGGCGTGATGCTCTAGTTCTACTAGCAGATGACAGGGTGTTTCATACATAACTCGGTATAGAGACATACCTAGAATAGTTTTGAAGGCGGTCCGGTAAGCCCAAAGTGCATTGATAAGCTTAATAGACCAATCATTCTTATTTTGCCATACATTTTTCTCTAGTTGGAGTTTTATTTATCTATTAGTAACTTTGACCTGCCCGTTCTCTGAGGTTGGCATGCTGTGGATAATTTGTGAGATATTGAATATTTCTGCTTTAGGGCTTTAAAAGCCCGATTGAAGAATGAGTCCCATTATCGCTTATTATTGCACGGGGACTCCAAAATGGGAAACGATGTTTTCTCTTAAAAATTTGATGAAAACTCGGTTGTCATTCGTCCTTGTTGGCACTACTTTGACCCACTTAGAAACATAATTTATAGCATCCAAAATATATTGGTTACAAACAAATTAGGAAAGGGTCCCATAAAATCGATGCCCCACACATCAAAAATTTTTACTTCCAAAATTGGGTTAAGGGGCATCAAGTACTTTCATGTTATCAGACCCATCATTTGATATTTTGTACAGAGTTTGCAAAACTTGAAGGAGTCCTTGAATAGAGTGGGCCAGTAGAACCCACTCTGCAGGTCTTTCTCAGCAGTTTTGCGTAGACCAAAGTGTCCACCACATGGAAACTCATGACAAAATGTCAACACACTATGGAGTTCATCCTCAAGAAGACACCTTCTAATGATCTGATCAGTGCAATATTTGAATAGATACAATTCATCCCAGAAGAAAAATCATCTCTACGTGAAAAAATGATGTTTGTTCTGTCTTGACCAAATAGAAGGTGTTTGCTCAGTTGCAAGATAGTTTACAATGTCAGCATACCAAGGCTCTTTACATATCACTAGGATGTGTTCATCTAAAAAGTTCTCGTTAATCGGTATTGTTTCCACAGGTGCATTTGGGGTTCTTGACAAATAATCTGCCACCACATTTTCAACGCCCTTTTTATCCTTGATTTCAAGGACAAATTCTTACAAAAGAACGATCCAATGAATGAGTCTAGCCTTAGCGTCCTTCTTTTGCATCAAATATCGTAGGGCAGAATGATCGGTGAACACTATTGTTTTGGACCGAGTAAGTATTGCCGAAAATTTTCCAACGCAAACACAACTACCAAATTTTTTTCGGTTGTTGTCTAATTGAGTTGGGCATCATTGAGCATCCTACTCACATAATAAATCACGTACCGCCTGTTATCAATGAATTGTCCTAGGGCAGTACCAATGGCATAATCGGAGGCATCACACAGGACTTCAAATGGTTTAGTCCAATCATGTGCCGAAATGATCGGGGCAGAGACAAGTTCTTGTTTTAACTTCTCTCAAGCTTTTAGACATTCATCATCAAAATAAAAGGACACATCCTTAGCTAATAAATTAGTCAGAGTTCTAGTAATCTTTCTTAACTCTTTTATGAATCTCCTGTAGAATCCGGCGTGCCCTAGAAAAGATCTGATATTTTTTATAAATTTTGGCTCAGGGAGTCTAGCTATCACTTCCACCTTTGATTTATTAACCTCAATTCCTATCCTTGAAACTTCATGCCCAAGGACGATTTCGTGTTTGACCATAAAATGACACTTTTCCCAGTTAAGTATCAAATTTCATGCATCTTTTTAGAACCAATTTGAGATGATACAGGTATTGGTCAAAAGAATCTCCATAAATTGAAAAGTCATCCATGAATATCTCCAAAAATCGTTCCACCATATCTGAGAATAGACTAAGCATGCAACGTTAGAACGTTACAGAAGCTTTGCATAATCCAGAGGGCATCCTACGGTATGCAAACGTTCCAAAGGGACAGGTGAAAGTTATTTTCTCTTGGTCTTCAAGAGCGATGGAAATTTTGTTGTATCCTGAATATCCATCCTGGAAACAATAGTACTCGTGTCCAGCGAGTCTTTCTAACATCTGATCTATAAAGGAAAGAGGGAAGTGGTCTTAACATGTGGCGGAGTTCAGCTTGCGATAATCAATGCAAACTCGAATCTTCGTTAGCCTTTTTTTGTCATTTTCTCTCACAATATAGCCAGCTTTCTTAGGCACAGCGTAGACCTGACTCACCCATTGCTATTAGATATGGGATAAATTATTCCATTGTCTACCAATTTAAGAATTTTTACACGGATAGCCTCTTGCATAATAGGGTTAAGTCTACACTATAGATTACGTTTGGGCATTACCTCTTCTATCAGATGAATGCAATGTTGCATAATGGATGGGCTGATCCCCTTGATGTTGGCCATGGTCCAACCAATGGCCTCCCTATTTTCCCTCAACACAGCAAGAAGATCCTCTTCTTGTTTTTCTATTAAATGGGAAGCGATGATTACTGGGAAAGCTTCCTTTTCACCCAAGTACTTGTACTTGAGGTGACTAGGAAGAGCTTTCAGTTCAAAAAAAGGGATTTGATCAGTCAAGGGCCGTTCTTCTTGAAAAAGATTGATTGGGTTGCATTCGTTGCCCATTCGAGCGTGGAGTCTACTGATTGAGATTTTATCGATTGAAATAGAGTTCAGAATTCTTAGTCTCAATGCGAATCCGCTGTAGCAAGGGCTCGAGCGGGTCGTGATCCTCAGGGAAGGATGCGATGCAAGCTTTTGCGGCAGATTCCTCGTATGCTTTGAGTAAACACAGAAGAGATTAGATTTGAAGAGAATATGGATTAAAAAGCATGGTTTTACTGATCTACTACCACAACCCACTATGCAAGTCTTGGATGTTGAATTTCATCTTGAGATAAATGTGATTTACCCTAGGTTATTAAGAGTGATTCAAGTAAGAAAATACGATACTAGATTATAACTAAGTTCCATTATTAAAAACTAAACAAGTTTCATCCTAACATCTAAGTACAGCTTAAGAAAAGATTAATCTTAACTTTAGGCCGTCCTAGTTCTTAAGCATGAAGTCATGATGAGTCCTTTAATTGTGCAACCTAGATTAATAGATCTAGTTATCAGTTTTATCTTCAAGAAAAACAATTATTAAACCTAGGGTTTCTGATGGATGGTCATCAATCGATTCAAATCCTACTTGCCCTAGGGTTGCTTAAGTGATCAGCAAACCATACAAAGAATTAGTTGGACATCATTTTTTTTTCTTTTTCAAATTATTTATTTTTTTATTCTTTTTTTATTTTTAATTAGAAGAAAAGAAGAAGAAAGAAAACACGAGATCACACATGAAAACCGAAGCGAATAAACACAGAGAAAATAAAATAAAATAGCAAGAATTAAATGTGCAAAAGAAAGTAACCTTTATTGCAGATGAGATCTCCAATTACAAAGCTCCTTCTTCTTCCACAACGAGCATGAAAATAAAAATTACAACTTTGAATAAAAGTGGCTAAAGAAAACCCTAATCGTCTCTGCATGCCCCTCCCTGTTGCGAATGCACGGATATTTATAGTGCAGAATGTCGAGGAGTCCCGGATAGAAGTGCCAACAAAATCTGGTACCCATCTCTATCCAAACTGCCGCGGATGCGCGGCTTTTGCCGCGCCTCCGCGGCAGTTTAGTGGCTTCTGGCCACGCGCTTTGGCGCGTGGCCTCTCCTGGTCCGTCCATGTGGGCTTCTGCTTTTATAAGTGTGATCCTGGCCTTTTAATCTAGATTTTCGAGATAACTTGATAATCAAGTTACTCTTAATCCGGATTTCTTCAAATCCTCTCTCCACGAAATTCCTCTTTATCTTGGCTTTTTATCCTTATCCCGCAGGTGTTTAGGGTTTGATAGAAGTCTATCCAACCCTAATTTCTGATATTTGCAACTTTTAGCCCTTGTATTTGCATTTTGAATCTTTGTATTTGCGCTTTTTCATCTGGGCTTCAAACATGGGCTTGGATCTGGGCTTTTGGGCTCTTTAAGCTTTATTCTTTATTAACTTGATAATTTGAGGCCTGCACATATTAAATAAAGAAATATTAATAATTGTGCATTATAATATGAATAAATGTGCAAATGCGATGGTATATATGATGACAATTATGCATTTTTTACTACCTATCACACCCCCACACTTATCTTTTTGCTCGTCCTCGAGTAAAAATCAAAAAGAAAGAGAAAAATCTAACCTAGCTAACTCACTTTCGTAGGAATCACGGTTGCACTTAGCATGTGCAACAAGCCGTTAAACCCCTAGGTTACCCTAGAGGACGAGTGCTGTCTCGTGAGGGTTTTCAGCGGATTGCACCCACAAAATCCATAAAAGGAAAATATTTGAATTATATTTGAAGAGACTAAGTAGTCTATAAGTTTTAGGATTATCATTTTTATTCATTCTTCGAACCTGGTCTTTATAAAGTTAATTGTTATTCATTTTAGGTAAGGATTAAAATTGAATTTCTAATATAGTCTTTTTCGTTACCAAAAGTCATACGCACCCTTGTGAATCTAAGAATTCCTTAACTTGGACTCTCATGCCTCATTATTATTTTTATAACATCATCTAATTTTCTTTCGTGTAAGTATCAAGGCTTCTTGAGGCCCTCATACCTAACTAATTGACTATTAGATGTGTTAATATATATATATATATATATATATATATATATATATTTTTTTTTTTGGCATGTATAACTCATCTAATTTTCTTTCGTATAAGTATCAAGGCTTCTTGAGGCCCTCATACCTAACTAATTGATTATTAGATGTGTTAATACATATATTATATTTCTTAGTTTTTTTAGGCTTTCTAATCCACCCATGTAGCGAACTTAAAGTCGGTGGCTCCCAAACCGTTGGCTTTAGGGCACCAGGTGAGAAAACACCCCGCGGACTCAAATTCGAGTGAACTAGGCCCCAAAACTAAGGACTTTATTTTATTTACTCACCTTTAGGCATGAATACTTATGCTTCTTGAGGCACATGTATCAGCTTAATTGGTGATTTTTTTTTCTTTTTTCTTTTTTTTTTATTAATTTTTTTTTATGAGGCACAAGGTCTTTGTCTTAGAATCCTAGATATGCATTTGGTATGCACATTTCATTATGGTAAAAATCAAGACTAATTATTTATTCAATTTCTCTCCTATACCTAAAAATTAAACAATTTATTTATCTTGACCAAGTTTTTAGAAATCCTAATCATGATTTTCCTAATCCTTAAAACTAACTTAGATTTCTTTCAAAAAATAAGTCAAAGTATTTCCTTTTTATAACATTTTTTTTTTTAATTTTTTTTTTTTTTTTTTTATATTACATACCCTTCCCCCACACTTGTTTCATGCATTGTCCCTAATGTATGAATGAAATGTATGGAATGCATGAATTGGCAGAAAGATATAATCACCGATACAGTGGGTCAAAAAGACCCATCGCCGCATTAGCTTCCGGCACAGACTCCAAAAGATTTTAAGACGTTGACCATTTACCTTGAATGAATTGCCATTTTTGGGATCGTAGATCTCTATGGCTCCGTGTGGAAACACCGTCTTAACAATGAATGGTCCTGTCCATCTTGACTTCAATTTGCCGGGAAAGAGATGAAGTCTAGAGTTGTAAAGTAAAACTTTTTGTCCTTGGACAAAAGTTTTTCTCGTGATGAATTTATCGTGAAAAACCTTAACTCTATCCTTCGCAATCTTCGCATTCTCGTATGCATCATTCCTCAACTCCTCTAGTTCAGAAATTTGTAATCTCCGAAACTCACCGGCTCTATCTAAATCGAAATTTAGCTGCTTAATTGCCCATAGGGCCCGGTGCTCTAGCTCGACAGGAAGGTGGCAAGCCTTTCCAAAGACTAGTCTATAGGGAGACATTCCTAGAATCGTCTTGTAGGCAGTCCTATATGCCCATAGGGCATCCACCAGTTTGATGGACCAGTCCTTCCTATTCTGATTCACAGTCTTCTCCAAAATGAGCTTGACTTGTCTATTAGAAACTTCTACCTGCCCGCTAGTTTGAGGATGGTAGGGCGTAGACAACTTGTGAGTAATGGCATATTTTCGCATAAGAGCTTCAAAAGTTCTATTGCAAAATGTGTGCCATTGTCGCTAATGATGGCTCGAGGGATTCCAAAGCGTGAGATGATATTATCTTTCAAGAATTTGACAACAACTTTGTTGTCATTTGTCTTGCAAGGGACAGCTTCTACCCACTTCGACACATAGTCTACGGCCAACAAGATGTATTGGTGCCCAAACGAATTAGGGAAGGGTCCCATAAAATCAATGCCCCATACGTCGAAAAGTTCTACTTCTAGAATGGGATTTAGGGGCATCATATTTCGTTTGGAAATTCTTCCTATCATTTGACATCTTGTGCAAGTCTTGCAATACTCAAATGCATCTCTGAACACAGTTGGCCAATAAAAGCCACTTTGCAGAATTTTCTCGGCAGTTTTGCGGGGACCAAAATGTCCACCGCAAGCGAACTCATGACAAAAAGCTAGCACGCTTCTAGTCTCCTCGTCGGGGACACATCTCCTAATGATTTGGTCGCTACAATATTTGAAAAGATAAGGATCTTCCCACATGTAATACCGAACTTGAGACAAGAATCGGTATCTATCCTGTTTGGACCAACTAGGTGGTGTTTGGTTTGTGACTAAGTAATTTACTATGTCAGCAAACCAAGGTTCCTTAGAGATGGCTAGAAGTTGCTCATCGGGAAAATTGTCATTGATGGGCAGCTCGACAGAAGGTGCGTTGGGCACACGAGAGAGATGGTCAGCTACGACATTTTCGACACCTTTTTTATCTCGAATTTCGAGATCAAATTCTTGAAGTAGAAGGATCCAACGAATGAGTCGGGCCTTCGCATCTTTCTTAAGCATAAGGTATCGCAAAGCAGAATGGTCAGTGAAGATCGTGGTCTTAGTCCCAAGTAGGTATGGACGGAATTTCTCCAAAGCGAACACTACTGCCAAGAATTCCTTCTCGGTGGTAGTATAGTTCATTTGGGCCTCATTAAGCGTCCTACTCGAATAGTAGATCACGTGCTGCTTATTGTCCTTACGCTGTCCTAAGACAGCACCTATCGCAAAATCAGAAGCGTCACACATGATCTCAAAAGGCTTGGACCAGTCCGGAGGTGAGATGATAGGGGCAGATATAAGTTCCACTTTCAATTTCTCCCAAGCACTATGGCACCTATCATCAAAGATGAAGGACACGTCCTTAGCTAGAAGGTTTGTAAGGGGTCTAGCAATTTTGCTAAAGTCCTTAATGAACCTACGATAAAATCCAGCGTGTCCTAAAAAGGATCGAATGTCCTTCACGCATCGAGGAAGTGGAAGTTTCGCAATGATTTCCACTTTGGCCTTGTCTACCTTAATCCCTTCTCTAGATATCTCATGACCTAGGACAATCCCTTGTTGCACCATGAAGTGACACTTTTCCCAATTGAGGGTCAAGTTCTTCTCGGTGCACCTACTCAGCACTAGCTCCAAATGATGGAGACACTGGTCAAATGAATTTCCATAGACTGAGAAGTCGTCCATGAAAATCTCTAGGAAACGCTCGACCATATCAGAAAACAAGCTTAACATACAACGTTGGAATGTGGCGGGGGCATTGCATAGGCCGAAAGGCATTCGACGGTAAGCAAATGTCCCAAATGGACACGTGAACGTTGTTTTCTCTTGATCCTCCGGGGCTATAGGGATTTGGTTATACCCTGAATACCCATCCAAAAAGCAGTAATACTCATGACCTGCTAATTTTTCCAACATTTGATCGATGAAAGGGAGGGGAAAATGATCTTTCCTAGTGGCTGCATTCAACTTACGGTAGTCTATGCATACTCTCACCTTGGTAGGCAATCGTGTTTGCACTAACTCATGTTTGTCGTTCTCTACCACCGTAAAGCTAGACTTCTTAGGGACCACGTGCATTGGGCTAACCCATTCGCTATCAGAAATGGAATAAATTATCCCATTATCTAACAGTTTTACTATCTCGGCTTGTACAGCCTCCTGCATAAGTGGGTTTAGTCTACGCTGTGGATCCCTTTTCGGTCTAGTCCCTTCCTCAAGATGAATACGATGCTGGACTATCGTAGGGCTCAGTCCCTTAATATCTGCCATAGTCCAACCAATGGCTTCCCTATGTCTCCTAAGGGTTGCCAGCAGGTTCTCCTCTTGCCTATTGGTCAAATTAGATGCAACTATGACCGGTAACGTCTCTTGTTCACCTAGGTAGGCGTACTTAAGATGCTTGGGCAAGGCTTTTAACTCCAAAGAAGGAGTTGGCTCGATGGGTGGAGGAGTTAAGCTAGAATCTCCCATCTCTATAGAACTCAGATTTGATTCCCATTCGATCTCATCAAGACTGATATCATTTGTTTCTAACTCTTCCTCTTCCTCTGACTCAAATATGATCTCATCATTATGCTCACTCGTCATGTTCTTAATGGAGTTAACCTCAAAGGGTTGGTCGGTCACATCGTAGGGATGCTTACCTAGGTTGAAAACATTGACTTCCTTGGTCATATCCCCAAAAGTCAGTCTCATGGAACCGTTTCTACAATTTATAATTGTATTAGCGGTTGCTAGGAACGGTCTTCCTAAGATAACGGGAGTTTGGGACCTAGGATTAGACACAGGTTGTGTCTCTAAGACAATGAAATCTACCGGGTAAATGAATTCTCCAACCCGTATGAGAACGTCATTGATCTCTCCCTTTGGAACTTTGATAGATCGGTCAGCCAACTGAATAGTAACTTGGGTCGGGTTGAGTTCACCTAATCCAAGTTGTTGATACACGGAGAAAGGGAGCAAATTGATGCTGGCTCCTAAATCGAGGAGTGCTCGATTGATTTCGGCTCGACCTATGGTGCAAGAAATGGTGGGGCAACTTGGGTCCTTATACTTGATAGGGATCTGGTTGGACAGTAGCTCACTAATGTTAGTGGCTAGAAAAACCTTCTTAGGCACATTAGTCTTTCTTTTCTTGGTGCACATGTCCTTAATGAATTTGGCATAACTAGGGACCTGTTGGATTGCATCAAGAAGTGGAATGTTGAGCCTAACTTGATTGAACACCTCTAATAATTTCTCCATGTGTGCATTGTTGTTGCTTCTAAGCCTATTTGGAAATGGAGCTATAGGCTGGTGCAACTGATCTGCTGACTTTTCAGCTTCAGTTTCCTTGGGACTGGATGGAGAAGGAGTGGAGCTAGATGGAATGGATGGCATGGATGGATCCGATGGCATGGATACTTGATTATCAACTTGTTTCCCCGATCTGAGTGTATGGACCATATGACACTGATTTGGGTCTTGAGCCTCATTGGCTGGCCTAGGATTCCTAGGGTTAGGCAATGGTTGACTCGGTAGGGTACCCCTCTGTCTCTCTTGCTGGTTCAATTGGAGCTCTATCCTACTTAGGACTTGAGCCAGCGTGTCTTGGCTTTTGACTATGGTATCCACCTTTCTTTCCAAATTTGAAAGTCTTGTCTCCATTTGTGAATTTTGGAAAGACTGTGGAGGATTTTGACTAGGGAAATTTTGTTGATAAGGCGGATTTTGGAAGTTGTTGGAGAATTTGGGCCTCACTTGATCATTGTTGCTTGGGCCCCATGAAAAATTGGGATGGTTTCTCCAACCGGGATTGTAGGTGGGTGCATAAGGATTGTTGGCGGGCCTTGTGAAGGCCGCACTCGTATGTTCGGGCAAGCTTTGATGCGCGATGAAAACAGGACATTCCTCGAACACATGGTTCATATCTTGACAATAAGTACAGCCCGCCGAAGATGTTGGGCTGACTTGGTTCACAGAGACTGGCTCTTTCGTTTCAAGAGCCTCTAGTCTACGCATAACAGCAGCTAACTTAGCATCGGTTGCTACGTTGGCCTCAATGGAATGGATACCTCCTTTAGAAGAAGTAGGGTCATTAGTCCTAGATTTTTCAGGAGTAGGGTCCCATTGGATGGATTTTTCAGCTAATTCCTCAAACAATGTCCATCCTTCATCTTCATTCTTTTGCAGAAATCCTCCTTGACACATGGATTCTAACAATGTTTTAGTAGAATAATCTAATCCATCATAGAGAACTTGGCAAAGTCGCCATTTCTCTATCCCATGGTGAGGACATTGGGCAAGGAGATCCTTAAAACGCTCGAAGTATTTCCAAAAAGGTTCATTGGCTGTTTGCTTAAACTGGAGGATATTCTTCCTAATCAGTGCAGTCTTGTGAACGGGATAAAATTTCTTTAAGAAGGCCTTAATGAAATTATCCCAAGAAGATATAGAACCGGCCTCTAGACTGTAGAGCCATTTCTTTGCTAAATCCTTCAAAGCAAAGGGGATAAACCTAAGTTTGATAGCATCGTCTCCTAACTTAGGCATATTCATCATTTGACATACTTCTTCAAATTCCCTTATGAAGAAGTAGGCATCCTCAGATTCAAGTCCATGAAATTTGGGAAGAGTGTTGATGTATTGTGGCTTGAGTTCATATGGGTCAACACTTTCGATAGTGAGCTGGATGCAAGAAGGAAGAGAGGTTCTAATAGGATAGAACCTATCTTGGAGTGACTGTTGTTGTGCCATGTGTGAGTCAGGCTTGAGCTCGGGTGGTGAACTAGTTCTAGTTAGCCTGGATGTGAGTGGGTCTCTCGACCAAGCGGTCATGCACAATCAGCAAACAAGTTCACCCAATCAATCAAAAAGAAAAAGAAAAACAAACAAAAATCCTATTCTAGGGTTATCTTTGACCTAGACGACTCCTAACTTTAGACTGTCCTTAGGAGGTCTATTGTCGACGTCAACCACGAGCTAATCGGCCAGTTCAGGGCAAGACCGGTGGGAGGTTTTCCGTCAGAGACGTTCCTTAATTAAATAACCACCGTTCTTCGGGCTTTCGGCCCTCAATCCCTTCGCTAGACACCGATTTGGCAAGGGTTAATTTCGAACAACTTTCCTTCTTCGGTCAATCTCCTATTGAGTCCGAGTTACCTTAGGGCCAACGTCTAGTCAAGTTTTAATTAGGGTTAGGGTTGTGAGTGTGACTGGTATGATTTGTGGGCCAAGGAAGGGTGATGAAATCTCCACCTTATCTTTGTTATGGGTTATGCCCTTAAAATGGATTAGTGTACGTGTAAAGCGGTAGAAAAGTAATCACTCAAGAAAGCGGTAAACAAACAAGAGTGCTTCCTAATCTATATGCTATGCAAACGTACCTTGTCGCCAGCACTCTTCAACAGAATAAAAGAATTAAAATAGACACGTGCCCTAAAATGCAAGAGTCTAAAACTATTTTTTTAATTTTTTTCAACAAATAGGTTAATGTTAATTATTAACAGTTGCAGAGTGATCACAGAGAGGAAATAACACAGCAGAAAATATTTTTTTGCACTGCAGAGCAACCTGCAGAAAAATGAATTAGTAGTGAGCTACAATTGCCGCGGATTCGCGGCTTTTGCCGTGGATTCGCGGCAAACTTGTAGGTCCAAGTGCTCTGCCTTCGAGGGCAGAGGCACTGGATAGCAATATGTGTCTTCTGCTGCTCTGTTTCTACTTTCTGTTCTCTGTACCTGCAACAGAAAAGAAAGAATGATTAGAACAAAGAAATCGTGCCGTTCCTTCCCCGGCAACGGCGCCAAAATTTGATTGAGATTTTATCGATTGAAATAGAGTTCAGAATTCTTAGTCTCAATGCGAATCCGCTGTAGCAAGCGCTCGAGCGGGTCGTGATCCTCAGGGAAGGATGCGATGCAAGCTTTTGCGGCAGATTCCTCGTATGCTTTGAGTAAACACAGAAGAGATTAGATTTGAAGAGAATATGGATTAAAAAGCATGGTTTTACTGATCTACTACCACAACCCACTATGCAAGTCTTGGATGTTGAATTTCATCTTGAGATAAATGTGATTTACCCTAGGTTATTAAGAGTGATTCAAGTAAGAAAATACGATACTAGATTATAACTAAGTTCCATTATTAAAAACTAAACAAGTTTCATCCTAACATCTAAGTACAGCTTAAGAAAAGATTAATCTTAACTTTAGGCCGTCCTAGTTCTTAAGCATGAAGTCATGATGAGTCCTTTAATTGTGCAACCTAGATTAATAGATCTAGTTATCAGTTTTATCTTCAAGAAAAACAATTATTAAACCTAGGGTTTCTGATGGATGGTCATCAATCGATTCAAATCCTACTTGCCCTAGGGTTGCTTAAGTGATCAGCAAACCATACAAAGAATTAGTTGGACATCATTTTTTTTTCTTTTTCAAATTATTTATTTTTTTATTCTTTTTTTTATTTTTAATTAGAAGAAAAGAAGAAGAAAGAAAACACGAGATCACAGATGAAAACCGAAGCGAATAAACACAGAGAAAATAAAATAAAATAGCAAGAATTAAATGTGCAAAAGAAAGTAACCTTTATTGCAGATGAGATCTCCAATTACAAAGCTCCTTCTTCTTCCACAACGAGCATGAAAATAAAAATTACAACTTTGAATAAAAGTGGCTAAAGAAAACCCTAATCGTCTCTGCATGCCCCTCCCTGTTGCGAATGCACGGATATTTATAGTGCAGAATGTCGAGGAGTCCCGGATAGAAGTGCCAACAAAATTTGGTACCCATCTCTATCCAAACTGCCGCGGATGCGCGGCTTTTGCCGCGCCTCCGCGGCAGTTTAGTGGCTTCTGGCCACGTGCTTTGGCGCGTGGCCTCTCCTGGTCCGTCCATGTGGGCTTCTCCTTTTATAAGTGTGATCCTGGCCTTTTAATCTAGATTTTCGAGATAACTTGATAATCAAGTTACTCTTAATCCAGATTTCGTCAAATCCTCTCTCCACGAAATTCCTCTTTATCTTGGCTTTTTATCCTTATCCCGCAGGTGTTTAGGGTTTGATAGAAGTCTATCCAACCCTAATTTCTGATATTTGCAACTTTTAGCCCTTGTATTTGCATTTTGAATCTTTGTATTTGCGCTTTTTCATCTGGGCTTCAAACATGGGCTTGGATCTGGGCTTTTGGGCTCTTTAAGCTTTATTCTTTATTAACTTGATAATTTGAGGCCTGCACATATTAAATAAAGAAATATTAATAATTGTGCATTATAATATGAATAAATGTGCAAATGCGATGGTATATATGATGACAATTATGCATTTTTTACTACCTATCATCTACTACCTAATCAAGATTGAAGTCATCCGACTCCAAATAAAATTCATCTTCAGACTCATATTCTGTCTCTTCCTCATGTTCACTAGTTAACCCCTTAATCATGTTTACTTTGAATGATTGGTCTTCCACATCTCAAGGTTGTTTCCCCAGGTGGAAAATATTTACCTCCTTAGTCATGTCTCCAAAAGTTAGGCGCATTGACCCATTCCTACAATTTATGATAGCATTTGCTGTTGCTAAGAAGGGTCATCCTAAAATGACGAGCTTTTAATTCAGCACAGGTTGTGTTTTCAAAACAATGAAATTCACGGGGTAGATGAACTCCCCGACCTGTATAAAGACATAAGTAATTTCCCCGAACTTTCACTGAACAATCAGCTAATTGTATCATAACCCGTGTTGGATGGAGGTCGCCTAGCCCAAGCTGTTGATACACAAAAAGGGGAGCAAGTTGATACTTGCTCCCAGATCAAGCAGTGCCCGGTTGATGATGGTCTGTCCTATGATACATGAAATAGTTAGCCATTAGGGGTCTTTGTACTTTACAGGGATGGGACCGGATAGCAACTCGCTAATGTTTGAGACAAGTAAGACCTTTTTGGAAATATTTGTTTTTCCTTTCTTGGTGCACATGTCTTTTAATAATTTTGCGTATGATGATACTTGTTGAATGACATCAAGAAGTGACACATTTATTTGAACTTGATTAAACATTTCTCTTATCTTTTTCATTTGAGCATTTGTCATGGCGTTTGTTAGCCTATTAGGGAATGGCACAATAGGCTTGTATGTTTGTTTAGCTGATTTTTCTTTTTCTTCAGACTTTGAGGTGGATGGTTATGAACTTGATGATGAAGATGGGTCATTTGAAACAGGCTTTGATTGTGCAAACATTAGAGGATTGGACACTGGGAGATTGGAAACAGGGGATTTATAAACCTGGTTATTTACATGGTTTTAGATCTTAGAATATGAACAATATTGCACTTTTTAGTGTTATGTCTTCAACTTCGGCAACTTCGGGCCTGTTTGGTTAAGGGTGGAAGTGAGGAAGTGAGGAATTGAGGAAGTAGTAATAATTCCCTTTGGAACTTGGGAATTGGTTAGTAAGTTTTCCGGTGTTTGGATGTTGTTGGTGAAAATCACCTAGAGGGGGGGGGGTGAATAGGTGATGAAGCTAATCAAAGGGCAATTTAAAAATTAACGCTACAACAGTCACCAAGCAAGAGTCACAAGATGAATGCAAGCAAGTATGACAATGAATATGATGAGCAAGTAATAAGTGCAAGCAAAGTAGAGTAAGGAATGCTAGAATGTAAATCAATCGCAAACACAAGGATATGTTATCGAGGTTCGAGCACCCAGCTCTACTCCCCGCCTTCCCTAGAAGGATTCCGACCACTTCCACTATCACAAAGATCTCAAATACAATGGAGTACCCAACTCCTACAATCTCAAGTACAAGAAATTTCCTTGGTAGTCAAAAGACCACAAACTCTCTCTTTCAAATATCTCTTCCCTTACAAAGGTCCTTAGAGAATATTGAGTAGGAATGAAGCTCTTGTGTGTAAGGAGAAAAGAGAATTAAATCAGAGAGTATTTGAAAAGCCCTTCAGAAAATCAGTGAGAAATTCAGCACAAAAACCAAGAAACAAGTCTCTTTTGAAAACCTTAAACTTTTGAATTTTCTAGTAATAATTGTTGTAACAAATTCTCCCCAAACACCCCTATTTATAGGAGAGGGCTAGGGTTTAGGGATAAAACATAATTACTGATGTTTAGGAGGTAATTAGATCAAAATATATCCTTAAACGAATTTTTAAACACAAAAGACAAAAATAAACAGCTCTTTAAAAATCTGCCCGTTACTGTTCAACGGCTAGCTCGGTCGACCGGTGCGGTCGACCGCTAGTACAAACTTTCGACCGTTACAGGCATTCGGTCGACCGGCCCAGTCGACCGAAAAAACCTGAGAGCAAAAACTATAGTCCGGTCGACCGTATCGGTCGACCGACAGACATGCACACGGATACGTGCATCTGCCAGAACTTCGGTCGACTGGTCCGGTCGACCGGACCAGACAGACACAGATTCGGTCGACTGCCCCGGTCGACCGGATCAGGTCAAAAAACATTTTTTGGAAAAGAAAATAAAGAGGATTTTGATTTTAACAAAAATACTTTTGAACAGGAAATAGAATTAAACATAAAGATGTATTTGTAGGCAAAAACTTGTATGCAAAATATTTTTGTATAATTTATAAGAAATTATTTTGGAATAAGCATGTGCGCAAAAACGTGTGTGATAGAGCTTCAAACCTATCCACTATTCTTTAACATACTATAAACAGAAAAACAAATTACATGAAGACTTCTTGTGCTATCTTCAAGTCTTTGAGCCATCCAATGCCTTGCTAGTGCCTTCTCTTCTATGATCCTTCCTTGATGTGCAATTTGCCTTCCTTGCTTTGTGGAACTTAGAAGTTCTTGCAATAGCTAAGCGAATGGTCTCTAAACATTGTACAAAACCTGAAACTCATCTTAACAAACTTGTTAGTACCAAATAGCACTAATTTGGTTTGTCATCATCAAAACACAAAACAATTGGAGAGTGTAACCTCTTGGGCCAACAGTTGGGAAGTGTGGTTTGGAAAATATTTTGTCTTTTCCGGTGTTTGGATGGTAATGTGAAAGTGAAAGTGGAAAAGTTGACCACAAAGTTGACCGTAAAATAATATTAAAATAAAATTAATTAAAAAAATAAAAAATAGACTATAATTAGAATGCAAGTGAGATTTACATGGTCAAAAAATTAACTGTTTTGTGCTACAATTTATTACAAATGAGATTTACATGACCACAAAATTAACTGTAGCACTCTAGAAGTGAGGAAATGGTTGTGTAAAAGAGAAAAGATAAAAGGAAAAGAGGTTTTCTTATTTTCCTTTTCCGGTGTTTGGATAGATAGGGAAGTGAGCAATTATACTTCCCTATTTCCTTAGTTCCGCCCACTTCCTTGCAACCAAACAGCCACTTCATGAATAGGAAAGGAGTTCTTTGGATTAGGCAAACGCTGACTTGGTAATGTTCCTTTTTGTTTTTCATTTAGAGAGTTTACCAATTGACTAATCTGAACTTCTATCCTATTTATAGCTTGGTTGTGATTGTTCATCATTAAAACTTGTATTTTAGATAAGGTTTCCAAAGCTTTTTGCAAATCTGACATCTTTTTCTCTGGATGATGTTGTTGTTGGAAAGTGGTTGAAAATTATGTTGGTAATTCAGTTAAAATTTGGATTGATGACTCTGAGCAGTGAATTGGTGGGAAAAGTTTTGTCTCAGCTACTCAGGACTATACTGACATTATGAAAAGTTGGGATGATTCCTCCATCTCGGGTTGTATATCTTGGAGTAGGGATTTGAATTTGATCTGGTAAAGGATGCATTCATACCATCGGGTAGTATCTGTTGAGCTTGGTATACAGGACACTTCTCAAACATGTGAGTCAAGGCATAACAGTAGGTACAACCCGGATTTGGCATTTGGGTGGGTTGATCTGGTTTACTGAGTTCTGTTCCCTACCCTCTAGCAGTTCTAGTCTCCTCATCAGTTGTGTAACTTTGAACTCGGCAGCTATGGAAGACTCAATGGAATGCATACTAGTTCTGGATGTTGTGGGGCTAGTCTTTTCAAGATAAGACTCCATGATCGGTCGCTAATATTGCACATTCATTATCATATTCTCATACTTATTATAAAATAAACTCTTCTTTTTCCTAATTATTGTTTAATTTATTTGCAGGCCCATTTCTGAAGGAGAGGGAAGAGAAATGGGCCCAAAAGCGCATCAAATTCTGATTTAAATCAGAATTAATTCAAAGTCAGTAAATCAGGGCAGATCTGGTCGATTCAGATCGGTTGAAAATCAGTTAAAACAAATCCCTACAAATTAATTGGTTGAAGCCAAAGATCAAAGGCCATTTCATCAAAATCTCGGACTTAAACTGTAAATCCAGATGAAGATAAAAGCAAATCGCGAAGCCAGGGGGTACCACCAACAGGGTGTGGCGTGGCCACACCCTGGCCACGAAAACGCGACCAAACCCGCGTTTTCGCGGCTTTGTTAGGGAATTAGGGGGAGCGTTTGCTCCCCCTATCTTCATACACTTTCCTATGTTGGGTTTTGCCTATAAATACTGGGATTTTCAGAGCGTATGGGGGACGACAAAGTAGAGAGTAGAACTTACGCTAATTTATAGTTCGTAACTTAGGTTTTTAGTTTTCTTTCATGTAATTTTTGTTTTATTTATGTAACTGAGAGGAGTGGAGACTTTCATGGAGGAATGAGAGCAAGCTTGTACTGAAGGTGACACCGGCATAAGTGATCTTTTCTTCCGTTGTTATTTGAATCGAATCGAGGTTTCCTTTTCTTTTCGATTCTCGTTTTTGTTCGCTTTCCTCTTTTGTGTTTGTGGATCCAAATGAAACTGATTTCCTCGAAGTTGCCTTGTCCTTGCAAGTGCCGTTGATGGCTTATGATGATGGATATCCATTTCTATGGTAGTATAGCTCGCCCCTTCATTTTATGGTGTAAATCGGAAATGGGGAAGATCTCATCTGCCATGCTTCACTCGCCTTCAAGTAAAGGTACATCGTCGATACGGGTAAACGATAAGCAGGCGCCGAAGAGGTAAGTATATTTTTTAGGTTTTAGTTTTTCTTTCTTTTCTTGTAACTTTTAGTGTAGATCACCAGCACCATAATCACCCAAATCTCTTTCACTCTTTCAATTTCTTTGTACATATCACTTCTATTTTCTCCATCTTCTCATTCTATCACTTTCTTCCTAACTTGACTTTAACTCCATTATTCACATTTCTTTTTAAGAACTAAAAGAAGAATTTTAACCATTAATTGTAGCTTAAAAGAGAACTTACTAAAAAGCTTCCATCGCTAGTTCCTCCTTGTGGATCACGACCCGCATAGCCACTTGCTATAGCGGTAAAATTGAGCACCTTGCACTACTGTTTTAAAAGTTCTGAAATTCTGTATTTTTATGTGCAGGTTTTATCCTCAATCAAATTTTAGTACCGTCGCCGGGGAGGGACGGTAAGTAATTCTCTTTTTAGATTTACATTTTTGGTTAACTTTCTTCTTTATTTTTGGTGTACAGATTTAACAACAAGAAATTTTGCTACAGTGGACATATAAGTGGTTCTGGACTCTGCTCAAGAAAGCAGAGCCCAGAAGCCCTCAGATTTGCTACATTCTTGTGGCAATCTGAGTGAACTTCTAACCTGTATTTTCTACAGGTTGGCTGAGTTGCATGGTTTAATATCTGTAGCATTTATCTCCTTGTTTGACTCACTGTATATATATTTCTAACACAATAGTAAAAAGTTGATTGTAAATGTTAAAAATGATTTAGACTTTGCATTTAGGCATGTGTCTATTTCATTATATTTTCTATTTACTGTTGAAGAGTGCTGAGCAAAGGTATGTGTGCATAGCATTTAGTATAAGGTTCATTCTTGTATGAAATATTGCTTGAGTGTTACTTTTTTCTATATACTTGTACACTGCACTAAATTGATTTAAGGGCTTGTCCTATAAACAAGATAAGGTGGGGAAGTCATTACCCTCCCTTAGCCCAAAACAATCTCCTTACTCACTAACCCAAGCCTAGTTAAAACTGAGTAGACGTTGGCCCTAGGGACATCTCGGACTCAAATAGGAGACTGACCTAAGGGGGAAGTTGATTTGAATCTGACTCTTACCAAATCAGTGACTAAGGTTGGAGATTGAGGGGAGAAACCCCGAAGGCTGGTGGTTTGGCTTAATTAGGCCCGTCGCTTCGCGCGGATACCTCCCACCAATCTTGCCCCTACCTGGCCGATTAACTTGTGGTCATATTCAACAATATATCCCCTGTAGATAGTCTAACCAGTTAGGAGTCATCTAGGTCAAAGATTTACCCTAATTTAGGTTAGATTTTTTTCTTTTTATTTGTTTGCTTATTTGTTTATTTTTTCTTTGTTAGTGTTTGACATATATTGTGTGATATGGCTTATAACAATAATTTTTTCAATTTTAATGGTAATCCATATTACACCCCGACCTCTTTTTCGGATATTACCAACCCGACATATCATAACTTTAACCAGCCTAGTGTGCCGGATTGGTCTTATCCGAATCAATATAACCCATGCCCCAATCTTATAGCCATAATTTTCAAAATAATTTTAACTCTTCACAGAGTCAATGGGGATTCACCTCCCCCGAGAACAATTTTCAACAAACTTGTCCTCCTTATCCTCCTTGTCCACAACATTTCCAAGATTCATACTCAGTTCCACCAGTTCAAAATAGAAAACCATCAATCTTGAAAATGAGTATGCGTGAGTCCAAGCAACAATCACAAAATCTGACGGACTCATAATTTCATCACAAATTCCAAAATAACACTTCATCTTTTCAAGTCCAATCGCAACAAAATGATGAACCAATCAACTATGAAAAGATGCTTGAAGCCATGACTCAGGCTCAAATCGCTCGTAATTATGACATAGATATGATGGTCCAAACTCTCCATTCTCACTGTTTGATCATTTCTGATGTCGCTAATCATTCTGTTAGAGCCGAAGAGTCATGTTGTTTTGAAAAACAAGATTCTATTTTAGTACAACCATTTGAACTTGCCCAAACTCTAAATTTTGAAAATGATATTGACAGTTTGGTAAGTTATCCCTTTCCTAAAATTGAACTTGAGAATGAATATGATCCTGAACCTTAACTTGGTGATTCAATTCTACTTTCTAATTCAATAATGACTCAGGTGTCTTCACCTGATTTCAATCTTTTTCCCGAGTCAACATTGGATCCTGTGCCAATTAATCATGAAATTGAATTACCAATCTTTTATGATCATTATATTGAACTTGACCAATTTCATACTTTTGAAAGTCCCATTGACAAATTGGCAAGTTCTCATTTTTATAAAATTGAACTCAATGAGAAATGTGACCTAGATTCTCAAATTTGTGATTCAGTTTAAATTCCCGAATCAATATTGACTCCTATTTTGTTACCCGACTTGAGTAATATTTTAGAGTCAGTTTTGATTCCCACACCTGTCATTCTTGAACTTGAATCACCAATATTAAGTCAGATTCCATTGTGGGGAAATGAATGCGGACTTGAGTTTCAACTTCTTGATTTGGACCCACTTCCTGAGCCAATCTCGACTCCTAAACCTTTACTTGACTTAAGTCACTTTCCTGAGTCGGTATTAGTTCCCGTACTTCCTAAGTCCAAGTCAATCATTCCATCTTTTCACAGTCCATTTTGGGACAAGGCGGTTGACAATATTGACTCTGAAATTAATTATGAAATTTAGAAATTAGATAAGGTTAAAATTTTAATAAAAATCATTCATATATACATCATTTTAGTGGGTTATATAAGAGAGATTTCTGGTGGGTTCCTCCAAACTCCACGAAAATTCGATTGGGCCGCATTTCGTGGACCAATCAGACCATCACCGGAACCACCACCTTAAGGTAATATTTTGCTTCCCTTTCTTCTTTTACATGCATCTATGCATTAATTCATACATTGAGGACAATGCATGAGATAGGTGTGTGGGAGGGTCTAACATAACTTAGGTTTTCCTTTTTATTAAAATAAAAAAAGAAAAAAATTATTAACATTTTCTTTACATTAAAAACTTTTTGAAAATAGAAACAATATTTTGACATATTTTTTATAAGAAATTAAGACAATTTTAAGGAATAGGAGAATCATAATTAGGATTTCTTATACTTGGTCAAAATAAGATTATTTGTTTGATTTCTAAGGTTAGGAAGAAAATTTGTGAAAGTAATTTAGTCTTGATTTTTACCTTGAAGAAATATGCACACCTTATACACTTACACACTTAGGGTTCAAAAATAAAGATTCTTATGCCTTATAAAAAAAAATATCTATGAAAGATGAATAAATCTAATTATTGATTAGCTAGGTGCTTTGGCCTAAGCAAGCCTTGGTATTTATGCGAAAGATGATTAGATAAGTTTGAGAAAAATATATATATATAAAAATTCTCTGATTAAGATGGGTATTTTGTGCCTAATAAAGCATACGTATTCACGCCTAAAAGCGGTTCATATAATAAAATTCTTAGTTTTGTGGCCTTGTTTGCTCGAGTCCTTAAGTCCTTGGGGTGTTTTCTCACCCAGTGCCCTAAGACCGTTTGGTTTGGGAGTCACCGATTAAAGGCTCGTTACATGGGCAGATTAGAAAGCCTAATAGAACTAAAGAATAATACCACAAAAATAAATTAATATATATATATATATATATATATATAAAATAAATAAGGCATAAGAGTTAGAGTTAAAGAACCCTTAGTCAAAATTTTCACAGTCACCAGGTACATATGACTTAGGGTAAAGTAATAGACTAGATGAGAAGTACAATTTGACTCTTTACTTTGATAGATAATAAATTTTTGAATAGAGACTAAGTTTAGGAATGAAAAATTCAGTTTCCTATAACTTATAGATTACTTAAAACTTACAATAATATTTCAAATATTTTTCTTTCAAAATTTGTTTTCAAAATACTAACAATTTTCTCTTTCTTTACGGATTTTGTGGGTGTAATCCACTGAAAACCCTCACGAGACAAAACTCGTCCTCTAGGGGAAACCTAGAGGTTTAACGGCATGTTGCACAGGCTCAGTGCAATCGCGTGACCTGCGAAAGTGGTCTAATAATTTTTTGTTTAGCTGTTTTGCTCGAGGATGAGCAAAAAATAGGTATGGGGGTGTGATCGGTTGCTAATATTGCACATTCATTATCATATTTTCATACTTATTATAAAATAAACTCTGCTTTTTCCTAATTATTATTTAATTTATTTGCCGGCCCATTCCTTAAGGAGAGGGAAGAGAAATGAGCCCAAATACCCATCAAATTCTGATTTAAATCAGAATTAATTCGAAGTTAGTAAATTAGAGCAGATCAGTCAGTTCAGATCGGTTAAAAACCGGTTAGAACAAATCCTTACAAATCAATCGGTTGAAGCCAAAGATCAAAGGCCATTTCGACAATATCCCGGACTTAAACTGCAAATCCAGATGAAAATAAAAGCAAATTGCAAAGCCAGGGGGTACCACCAACAGGGTGTGGCCACCTGGCCACAACCTGGCTGTGGAAACGCGACCAAAGCCGCATTTTCGCGGCTTTGTTAGGGAGTTAGGGGGAGTTGTTAGGGAGTTAGGGGGAGCGTTTGCTCCCCCTATCTTCATACACTCTCCTACGTTGTGTTTTGCCTATAAATACTGGGATTTTCAGAGCGTACGGGGGACGACCATGCAGAGAGTAGAACTTAGGCTAATTTGTAGTTTGTAACTTAGGTTTTTAGTTTTCTTTCATGTAATTTTTATTTTATTTATGTAACTGAGAGGAGAGGAGAGTTTCATGAAGGAATAAGAGCAAACTTGTACTGAAGGTGACACCGGTGTAAGTGATCTTTTCTTCCGTTGTTATTTGAACGAATCGAGGTTTCCTTTTCTTTTCTATTCTTGTTTTTGTTCGCTTTTCTCTTTTGTGTTTGTGGATCCAAATGAAACCGATAGCCTCAAAGTTGCCTTGTCCTTGCAGGTACCGTTGATGGCTTATGGTGATGAATATCCATTTCTTTGGTAGTATAGCTCGCCCCTTCATTTTATGGTGTAAATCAGGAATGGGGAAGATCTCATCTGCCATGCTTCGCTCGCCTTCAAGTAAAGGTACATCGTCGATACGGGTAAACGGTAAGCAGACGCCGAAGAGGTAAGTATATTTTTAGGTTTTAATTTTTCTTTCTTTTCTTGTAACTTTTAGTATAGATCACTAACACCATAATCACCCAAATCTCTTTCACTCTTTCAATTTCTTTGTACATATCACTTCTATTTTCTCCATCTTCTCATTCTACCACTTCTTTCTAGCTTGACTTTAACTCCATTTTTCACTTTTCTTTTTAAGAACTAAAAGAAGAATTTTAACCATTAATTGTAGCTTAAAAGAGAACTAACTAAAAAGCTTCCATCGCTAGTCCCTCCTTGTGTATCACGACCCGCATAGCCACTTACTATAACGATAGAATTGAGCACCTTGCACTGCTGTTTTAAAAGTTCTGAAATTCTGTATTGTTGTGTGCAGGTTTTAACCTCAATCACTCCATTGATTGGTCTTTTCGGCTAAGGCTTCTAAATCCCAACCCTGATCCTCGTCTTTCTTTAAAAATCGCCTTGACACAGTCTCAAAGAGTGTTTTGGTTTGGTAATCTAGTCCGTTATAAAGAATTTGACACTGCCGTCATTTCTCTATTCCGTGGTGAGGACACTGGACTAAGAGATCCTTAAACCGCTCAAAATATTTTCAGAATGGTTCATTAGTCTCTTGTCTAAATTGCATTATATTTTCTTGATGAGGGTGGTATTATGGATTAGGTAGAGTTTTTTAAGGAAAACCTTAACAAAATCGTCCCTAGATGAAACCGAACCGACGGGTAAGATATACAACCACTTCTTGGATGTATCCTTAAGAGAAAAGGGAATGAATCTCAATCTTATGGCATCTTCCCTCAGCTGGGGAATTCGCATCATCGAACATACTTCTTCAAACTCTCAGATGAATAAATATGCATCCTCAGACTCCATGCCATAAAATATAGGAAGGGTGTTTATAAATTGGGGTTTTAGCTTGAAATTGTTATCGTTGGTCTCTTATAACTAAAAACAGGAGGGAAGTGATGCTCTAATTGGTTAAAACTTGTCCTGAAGTGACACAAGAATGGCCATGATTGGAAGAAACTCAGGAGGTGGTGTAAGTGCAAGTAGAGTGTTCCTAACTAATCTTGATGAAATTGGGTCCCTGGACCACTCTTGCTTGCAATACACAAACAACATTCACCCAACAAACAAATGTAAAAAGGAAAGGAACAAAGAAGGAAAAAAATAGTAATCTCCAAGCCTAGTCTAGGTTACCTAGATCTAGATGGCTCCTAACTAGGCGATTTCCGGGGGAGATTGTTGTATGAATTCGATCACAAGCTAATCAGCCAGGTAGGGACAAAATACGGTGGGAGGTATCCGAGCGTAAGCAACGGGCCTTAGTTACACCAAACTACTGTATCTTCAAAGCTTAACCTCTTAATCCCCAACCTTAGACATTGATTTCACAAGAGTATGATTCAAAACAAGTTTCACCCTCGGTTAATCTCCTAATGAGTCCGAATGTCCCTAGGGGCCAACGTCTATTAAGTTTTAAATTAGGCTTGGGATTCTGAGTGGCTGGATAGTTGTTTTTGCCTAAGAAAGGATGATGAAATTTTCACCTTATCTTGTTTATTTGGGTGGTGCCCTTAGAATTGATCTGTGCAAGTGTACAGATTATATCAAACAAGATTCACTCAAAGCGGATAAATCAACCAAAGAGTGAGTCCTATTCTATATGTTATGCTCATGTTCCTTACTCCAGCACTCTTCAATAATAAAGTAAATGAATTGTAAAGACATGTGCCCTAAGATGCAAATGTCTAAACTAATTTTTAACTTTCAACAAGCTTTTTATTATTTGTTTATTAGTAGTAATATAGGTGTGGCATATAAGGAAAATAATAGTTGCAGAGAGTTAATTTTTGCAGAGCAGGCAGCCTGCAAAAAAGTCTGTCAGTAGTAAACTCATTCTTGCAGCGAAAATGTGGCAAAAGCAGCGAAAAGGCGCTAAAAGCCATGGAATGGCGACAAGTTTGAGGGTGCTTGGTCTCTGCTTTCTAGAACAGAGGCCCAAGACCACTTATATGTCATTGCAGCTACTATTTTCTTGCTTTCAGTACCTGTAACCTGAAACAGAGAAGAAAACATTCAGATTTAAAAAAATAAAGGTAAAACCATTACCCTCTCCAGCAACGGTGCCAAAAAATTTTGTTTGAAAAAGGAACATGCACAAAAAATAGTGATTTAAGAATTTATGTGAGTTATGTCCTTTAGAGAATGTGCTTATGTCCCTTTGAACTTTTCGTTATAGCCAAACGGCAAAACGAGTCGTATCCATAAGGAGGGGAGCGATAGAAGCTTTGTCCAATTTTTCTTTATTTTCTTAAAATACTCCATCTTTGTTACGATAAAATAGAAGAAATAAAGAAACATGGGAAAACGAAGAGAGAAAGAAAAGGAAAATAAAACATGATGTGAATTGGTAGTGATTGAGAAAACAAGTGAAAACAAAGTAAAAAAGAAATGAGGATTCAAGAAAACGATGATTGAAACAGAGAAAAGAAAAGACTAAGTGAAGGCTAAAAGAAACTAAAAGAAAATTTGAAAGAAAGTTTGAAAAAGAGTTTTAAGAAAGAGTTTGAAAAAGAGTTTGAAGAAGTTGAAGAAACTAGTATAAGAGGTTTCTTGAAAAAGTTTAAGTTTTTGAAAATGAGAAAGATTGCATAGCTAACCTTCTACTAATGAATCCCACTAACATTAACTTGCTTAATGATAGAGCCTGACAGTGGATCCTTGACATGCACAGGTCTTGTATTTTGAGAACTAGTCATGTGGTGTTCTAATGAAAGTGTTGGCCCAAAGGCCATTAGCCCGATATCTTGTTGGATATTTTGATGATAACAAACCATATTTAGTTATGTATTTAACAATTTTGTTTAAAAGAGTTTCAGGTTAAAACAGGTTGATTTGACGGCTCCACTATCAAGACTCACAAGTTTGGACGCCGCTAAAGATTTGCATTCCCAAGCTAAGCACGGTAGAAAGCTTCGGGATCAAGACTTTGAAGAAAAGACCAAGATTTGTATTTTACTTTTCTTTTTAGACATTTTGTCAAAACCTAGATGTTAGAAGTAGATTATTTGGGATTGTCACTCACACACACACTTAGTTTGCTTCAAGGCTTCAAAAGAATTTTCATTTCAGTATTTTCAACATAGTTTGAGAAAAATCATGTTTTGGAAAATTAGTTTTAGAAATACCAAGTTTTGAAAAATGATTGTTGGAAAAACAAGTTTTTATTAAAAAGGATTTTTATCAAAAAGATAGAACATGTTTGAGTATTGATCTATGATCATACTCTTAGATTTATTAGGTCTAGCACCTCATTTATAATATCCTTAAACCATAAGACCAAAACCAAATTCCTTTTCCTGGTTTCTGCAGAATCTGTTTTAACAGATCTGACAGAGGCCGGTCGACCGCTCGGGTCGACCGACGTGCACAACTGTGCATGTGTACACGTCGGCGGACCGCTCGGGTCGACCGGGCACTTGACAGTGCTCTCTGTTTGTTTGGGTCGACCGGGGCGGTCGACCGATGTCCCCCAACGGTCAGAAATATGACCGTTGACGGTCGGCCGACCCGGTCGACCGCTAGTTGTCAGAAATTCTGACAGTCTCCAACAGCTCTATTTTCTGACAGATTTTTGTTGGGATCTCACCCCAACAGATTTTTCTAGCTGTTAACTTATCTTTTCATCCCCTATAAATAGGTGGTCATTTCAACATGATAAGACAACAATTTTACAAGATATTTTCATAAGATTTTCAAGTCTTCTTTTTGAGAAAAGATTTTCATCAAAGCCAAAATTTCCAAACACCTTCTTGAAGCTTATTCCTCTACTTCACTCTAGACTTTTGCACTTCACAATCCCAAGTTCTACTTCTACATATTGGTTATAGGATTGTGCTAAGTGAGCGTTTTGTGATCAAGTGTGATCAACCTTCTTCTTGAGCGAAGTTGTAGAGGCATCGGCCTCAAGCGAGCTAGTGTGCTCCGGTGGTGTTGCGGCATCATGAGAGATTGAACAAGTGTGTCCTTGTATTGGCGATCAAGTGGGATCAACAATAGTGGAAATCCTTCAAGTGTGAAGGCGGGGACGTAGAGCGTGGCTCGAACCTCGGAAACATATCCTCGTGTTTGCGTTTGCTCAATTTTCTCTAAACTCTAACTCTCTTTAATTCTTGCACTATTTATTGTCTTTTACATTGCAAGTTTGTTTAATTGAGCTAATTGTTAAGTAGAATTTTAATTCCGCATTATTGCCATATTTCATATAGCCATCACCTATTCACCCCCCCTCTAGGTGATTTCAGAAAGTCCTTCACCCTCTACTTTACTTCACACGGCAAAAACTTGAACATCACCCTACCAAGATCCATTTTAAGGTAAGATTAGGGAGAAACAAGTGCACTATCGGTTCAGCAAAGATGAGTGTGTATTCTTCAAGTCCAAACAAGTAAGTTAAGCAACAATAGATCATCAAGAATATAAAGTTTGAGCATAAAATATGAGAGTTAGATTGCTTATTAGAGAGTTAGAGTTAGAACCTTTCATCATAAGCCATCCATAACTCTTACTTGCATAAGGCTTATTGGCATACTATTTGATTTATGTGGGTTATCAATCAAGTAGTTAGGGTTAGTGGGTTAGTAGCTAGTTAGTCATGCAAGAATAAAAGTTATCTAGACATGGAATTAAAGCAAGAAATGAAAAGCTTGTTAGAGGTGTTAGAGATCGTTAAAGACATGAATTAAAAGCACAAGTAGAAGATTGCAAGAAAAAGAAATGAAGAGAAGAAAGATCCTTGTATTGATTGTCACTTTCTCAATTACAACAGCACTCTCTCTTCCTCACTCAAATTCTGGAATAAAAACTAATCTAATTGCAGTGATGCAACAGTATAAGAGAAATTAGAGTAGCAAAAGTAATTGAGGTGCTCTGCTCTCTGTTCTCTGTCTAACTTTCTCTCGGGTCTAATTACAGGGTATTTATAAGCTACAGAAGCTTGGAGAGCACAAAATGATGGGACACATGTCCAAGATCGCGCCTGGATCCTCCATCTTGCCGCGAAAATGCGATAAAAGCAGCGTTTCCCCAGCTAAATGGTAGACAGATGCACAGATCTTCTGCCATCTGTCCTTTCTCCTGGATGGTAGCTTCAGGGAATATCCATCTTTGCACACAAGGGCGAGAATTAGTCCAGATTCATTCTCTAATTTTTAGGACTAATCTTCCCTTCTCTAGAACCATCTTTCTTGCTCTTCAAGAAATCCCATTTAATTATCCGAAAATAGCTTTAAATCAGGATTTTGTCACCACCTTGCCCTTCTCCTTCTAATTATCTGCAAAAAACCCAAATGAGATTTATTAGCAGTATAATTAACATAAATACGTAGGAAATGTGATGATGATTTGATGCAAAATCGGTTATTAATCAAGCTGCCCTCGAAAAAGACGCAGCTACTCATGTCTATACCAGACTCCTCAAGCAATTTGACATACTGTGAAAATCATAGTCCCCCTGAACTGGTGAAAAAATAGCTCGGGCTCCTCCATCGCCACAACATGACGGGGAAGCCGCACATACCACTGGCAATTTGAAGCGTAATAGGTCAGAGATTTGAAATGATGATGAGTGCTCATAGAACTCACAACATTCCTGTAGCCCAAAATTACCTCGCATTGAGGACATTATGGATCTAGTTTAAAAGTGGCTAAACCAAGTGAACTAACAATCTCTGAAAGGAATGTAGCATAATAGGCTGAGGCCCTCCGACTCACCACTGACTTGGAAAATCACCACGCTTCGATTCCTGAGGAAATTTTTGATGCCCTCCTTCTATTGCTACTCGGGAGTGTCCGACCCCATTCTTCATCTCCGCTAGTTCAAAGATAAAATGGCGATCCACGCTCATGACAACCTTCTTCTCTATCAAGCATTCCCTTCCAGTCTCAATAGCACCATATATCATTAGTTCTACTTACTCCCGAAGAACTCCTTTCAGAGTTTTGATGATATAACTGATGACTTCTACAATCAGTTTGCTTTTAGGAGAGTGTTCCATAGAAACATCAACAATCTCCTTACAGTTAGAATGAAACCAAGGGAGAGCTTAAAGAACTATGCTAAGTATTTTCAGAGCCAAATGGCTCTGGTATACAACTACAATGAAGATATATCCATCATTGTATTCATCAGTGGGATACAAGTCACCCACTCGTTCTGCATGTATCTAGTGAAGAATGATGTCACCAAAATGAGGAACATTCTCGTCCGGGTGCAAAAATACATGCAGATCGAAGAGGTGACTCGGGGTGCGACCAATCACCCCCTAAATAAGGATCCGAGAGTAAGAAGCCAAAGCAGCAGTTTCCCCTGAGGAAGAATCCAAACCACAACTCGGCTGCTGTCCATAAAAACACCTCGATATGCACATGAGTGGAACAAGGACGAGGCCACATAGCCTGACCTCATTCCATTCAGGATTCCTGTCATCATGTGTTTAACGTCATCAAAGACCAGCCTAGGGTCAGGCACCCGAGTCAACCTTTCCCGCAGAACCGTAGGGTCCCTGATCTAGAGAGCACTATGCCTTCTATGAAGTATGGGCCATCTCACCATCGATTGTCGGTCCCTCCGATGACACCTCCAGGATTTGGTTAAATAGGGATATCCCAGATAGTTTACTCTCAACCCTGAGCAACCCTTAGAAATCAAAGTGCAAAAGGAACTCCCACTATAAGACGATCAGACAGGTAACATCTTCATCCAGTACAAGGAGGTGAATGCCATCTTCTACACCTCCTTGATAGAAGGCACCATAGTGAAGGAAAGGCCATTTATGTCAATGAAGCCCAGAGGGACTACTACCCAACAATACTGACTTCCCCACCTGAAAGTACACTGAGGGATTTAATAGGTGTAATGCTAATCAAATACAAAAATACAACAATTAAAATGAATAATACAAATGGTCAACTCAAATCAAGAAGTGAAGTCAGATTTCCAATTAAAGGTTCTAAAACTTCTCCTCTATATTCTTCTAGATAAGAGTTGAGGTACTCAATTGCCTTCTTAATTGAAAGAGAAAAACCAACAAGTGTGAATGATGCAAGAGATGAATAGCAAGTGCAATGAAAGTAAAGGCACAAGTGCAAGAATATAGAAAAGTAAAAACACAAGTGCAAGCAATTGAGATAGAGTAAGAGCAAGATAGAGTAATCGCAAGCACAACATATTTCTTTCGAGATTCGAGCACCAAGCTCTACATCTCCGCCTTTACCACGTAAAGGATTCTCACTATACACAGAAACTTTCACAAGGAAACTACAAGGTCTACACAAGACCCGGAGTACACAACTCTAACCTTCAATCCTCTACAGAAGAAGTAGCACAAAGCCAATGAATTTTACAAGCTCTTGGCAACCACAAAGGTCACAAACTTTCCCTTTACGACTTTCTGGAGTTTTGAGTGGAGAAATGAGGCTCAAAAAGTTTGTGAGAGAAATTTCAGTTGAAAAATTGAACTTGAGAGCTTAAAACTTGCAGAGAATGATTTGAAATTGAGAGCACTTGAAATTTGAAAGTAAAAAACTTGATTTTTCCTTTAAAACTTTGATTTCAAAAACTTGTGTATGAAACTTCTATTTTCTCCTACAAAGACACATATATATAAGCAGCAGGTAAGAAACATTAGAGAGCTAAATAAGTCAACAGTGAAAATACATCTAGAGGGAGAGTGAATAGGTGTATGGCTAATCTAATGACAAATGATGCGGAATAAAAAACTAATTGCAACACACAAAGTGTAACCAAAGAGTGTAGCTGAATTCCAGGTGAAGGACTCTAGACTATTTCCTCTAAATTCCTCTAAATAAGAGTTGAGGTGCTATATGAAGCTCTCTTGGTTCAACACTATTATAGGCACACAAAAAATATCAAGCATATATGTGATATGAATAATATGAATCAATGCAGGATATAAAAGAGAGAGAGTTTAGAAGAGAGTTTAGAGATAGTGGATCAATCGCAAATACTGAGATATATTTCGAGGTTCGAGCCACTGCTCTACGTCCCCGCCTTCACACAGAAGGATTTCCACTATATGTCCACACAGGACCTCCCACACAGGGAATCTCCACTGAGAATTTGGCAAATATAAAATAGGAGTACACAACGTCTCTCTCCAACAAAATAACCTCTACACAAGAGGCTAGGCACAATAACAATCACCTCACACAAGAGGGATAAGGCACTAAGCCAAACAACAATCACCTCTTCACTAAGAGGGACAAGACACAAACTTAAAACTCCACCACAATCACCTCTTCACAAGAGGGATAACAACAAACCCAAATCACAATCTCCGCTACAGTTAAAGGGATAGGCACAAAGCCACAAGCAAAGAAAGATAACAACTTGGTGATCTCAAAGACCACAAACAACCTTGGTGATCACAAAGACCACAAACCAATTTTCTCACAAAAATAAGATTCTATAGATAGGATAGAGATAATAGCTCAAGTGTTAAGAAAACAAAGTGTTTGGAACAAAGAAAAACACTTGGGAAAATCTCCAAATAGATATTGAAATCAAGGTCAAAACCAATTCCCAAAAGACTCTCTTTTCTTTGAATTTTCCAAAACATTAAAACAAATAAAAAATAAAACTTTGTAGCCCAAAAACTCTTTGAAATCTTGCTGTAAAAACACTAGAAAAGATAGGAAATTTTGCTCTCAAAAACCATGAAGAAAACAGCACAAGGGATGGGTATTTAGAACCCTTTGAAGAATATAGCTGTTGCAGTCTAGGAATGCCCAGATTGCCCTTTTGGTCGACCGCCCAGTCGACCTGCCAATGGTCATTTTCTAACCGTTGTGCCTCCAGTCGACCGCCCGGTCGACCGGCCAGCACCTGAGAGTCGGGTGCTTTCAGTCGGTCGACCGCGCTGTCGACCGGCCTTCTATGGCTGGCCTGTATACGTTCCTCGTGCACATCGGTCGATCGGTCCGGTCGACCGACCCTGGTCCGGTCGACCGTCCTGTCGACCGTCAGTGTCTGGCTGGGATAATACATGTATGAAAACTTAGGTTATTTAATACCAAATAAATCCCATAAAAACACATAAATTCCACAAGAATAAGTTCTTGTAATATCTTTGAATAACAAATTTGCGTGACTAAAATTCAACACATATTACAAACAGTTTGAACCATCTTTGTGATATTGAAATTTGTCCTTAAACTGAAATCCATATTTTCCAAAACTTTGATTTTGATATGGCAAACCATTTTCTCCAAAACTTGTATAAATATAAAAACATTATATTGAAACAAATTTGAAGCATATTGTATATGGATAGAATCTAATATACATATAGGATATATATCTATGTTTTTGATATGAAATCCAAAACCCGGTTAAACCAAAAACCAAACTTTAAACTTATTTGTGTGTGTGAACTTGAGAATATCAACACTAGTCTATCTTTACACAAGATCAAAACAAGTAAACTAAATACAAACCGAAGTTTTCTTGTCTCCAAGCCGACTCGATCCAAATGCGATCTAACGAGTTTGACTCCAACCGAGTGCTAGATGCGATCTTGACGCGCGAGCTCTAAAATCAACATTGTTGGCCCGAAGGCCTTCCACCCTAGTTTTGATGATGATTAACTTATGTAGTTATGTTTACTAATAATCTTGTGATTTTAGTTACGGATCATTAATCAAGAAATTAGTTGGTGATTGCTTCAAAAAGAGGAGTTTTGGAAGCCTTCACTTGGTGATTCCCGAGCCCGAGCGTCAAGATGATACATAGCCATGCTCGTTGGATCACGGTATTTGGACCGAGTCGACTTGAAGATGAAGATCGTCAAGAAGACTTAGGTATCCATAGTTTAGTGTGTTTAGATCCATTTGTAAAGCTTAGTATAGTTGATATGCTCAAGTTCACAACACACACAAGATTTATGTTTTGGATTTGGTTTCATGAATAGTAGATCAAAACAAGTTTAAATGGTTTTTATGTATATTAGATGTGTTCAATATACATACATGCTTCATATCTTATACAAACTTATTTTGATATGTCTATTCATGAGTTTTAGGAAAAATCAGATTTCCTATTTGAAAATCCAAGTTTGATAAAATACAAGTTTTGGTTTTTGGTAAAATGTTAAAACACAAAAATAGTTACATATGCTTGATATTTGAGTTAAAATGTTTATCACAGGTTTATATATCAATGCAAAATGTTAAAACTATTTTTGGGTATTTTTACAAAGACTTAAAAGATTTTTAGAAATATTTTTTACATATGTTTCTGTCCTAGAACAGTGGCTGACAGGCCAGGTCGGCCGACCGCACGGGTCGACCGAACCAAAGGCCGGTCGACCCTTACGGTCGACCGACGTGCACAGGCTTGTGCACGTTTGGCAGACACAGGGATGGTCGGCCGGGCGGCCGACCGGACCAGAGAGCTTTGCTCTCTGTATCTGGGCGGTCGGCCGGGCGGCCGACCGGATTGCCCAACGGTCAGAAATATGACCGTTGGCGGTCAGTCGGGCCGGCCGACCGCTAGCCTGTCAGGCTGCCAGATCAGCCTAACGGCTAGTTTCTGTTTTGGCCTATATAAACCCCAATTCTTTGGGATTTTGGCTAAGGTTTTTACAAGAGAAAAATTGTTGTTTCCCTAGTGTTAAAAACAAGTTTTCAAAAGTGTTTTTGAGCTTTAAACTTCCAATCTTATTTGTTTTAGGTTTTTAGAAAAATCAAAGAAAAGAGTATTTTGGGAGATTTGTCTTGGCTTTCATTTTCTATCTTTTACAAGAGTTTTCCCAAGTATTTTTTTTTGAGTTTCTGTTTTCCAAACATCTAGTTTTCCACACTTGAGCTATCATTCTATCCTATTCTATTAGGATCTTGTTAGTGAAAAAGAGAGATTGTTTGTGGTTGAAAGATACCACCAAGTTGTAAACACCCTTGCTTTTGTTGTATCCCTCTTTGGTAGAGGTTGATCGGGTGATTGGTTTGCTCCCTCTTCGATAGAGGTTGAGATTTATGTTTGCTCCCTCAAGTGTGAGGTGGAGTTTGGTTGTTGGCTACGGGCCTTATCCCTCTTCGGTAGAGGTGGATTGTGGTTGTATTGCCTCGGTGGCATTGTAAGGTCGAGAGAGGAGTTCGGTACTCCTATAGTGGATTAGAAATCCTTCTCGGTGAAGGCGGGGACGTAGAGCTAGGGGCTCGAACCTCGGAACATATCCTTGTGTTTGCGTTTGATCCACTTGTCTCTTTTACTCTCTCTTTACTTTGTGCATTGCATTATTCATATTGCCATATCATTCATATGCTTGTGTTGTCCTTGCATCTATTCATAGTGCTTATCCTTACATGCTTGGATTGCTTGTGTGTGCCTCACTTGTACTTAACCACAAGAGCTTCATATAGCACCTCAACCCATATCTAGGGAATCAAGAGGAGTTAGTCCAGAGCCCTTCACGGGGAATTCGGCTACACTTGTGTGTTGTACTAAGTGTGTTGCAAAATAGTTTTTAGCTTCCGCATTTAGCGCACTTAGTTTCTAGATTAGCATTTACACCTATTCACCCCCCTCTAGGTGTTTTTCAATTGGTATCAGAGCCTACGCTTCTGATATTAGGCTTAACATCCTAGGAGTGAGATCCATTTGTTTGCTAATCTATTATTTGCATTTGCTTGTTTGCACACTCATATAGTTTACCATGGACTTCATGACCCCACATAGTTTTGACCCTTCCAACATTGTTGTTTGGAAGTATAGGATGTCCATGTACCTAAAAACCCTAGGATTGCATGTTTTCCTTGCCGCTACCAAGAGATGTTATCTTGGTGACCGCAATCATATAGGGGCCAATGCACAAGTTCTTGAGGCCATTAGAAGCACGCTTTCAAAAGAATATCATATGCATGTTTCTAATCTTGATTCCGCCTTTGCAGTGTGGAACAAGTTGACAACCACCACCACCTCCGAGCTTCAATTGCATATCCAACCGGAGGAATCTAGTGGAGAATCCGAGCCACAACAATGCTATATGATCCAAGGGAATGACTCCCTTGAGGTACAATCGGAATCTCAACTAGATAATGATGATACTAGTTCTTCATGTAATGATTTGTTGATCCCCATGCTTTAAATGAAGAACTTTCTATTGTTTGTGAAAAACTAATAGAAAAATATAATGTTTTGAAAAAGAAGATCTTTACTTTAACTAAAGAAAATGAAAAATTGTCTTCCAAATTTGACAAGGTTTTGCAAGAGAAGGTTGAGGTCTATAATGAAAGGGATTCATTGAGATCTCAACTAGACCTTGCACTTAAAGAAAATAAAGTTTTAAAATCTAAAAATGATTGTGAAACTCTTTTGAAGAAAAATAAAAATTTGTCTTCAAAAGTTGACTTTGTTTTAAAGGAGAATATTGCTTTGAAAAATAAAATAATTTCTATTTCAAATGATTTAAATAGTTGTTTAAAGAAAAATGATGTTTTGCAAAATAAAATTGATGCACATGTTTGCCATGCTAGGGTAGTTTCACACACTTCACCTATTGCATGCCACACTTCTTCTTTGATTGATAATGATATAAATATTTTGAAGAAGAGTGTTGATTGTTTGGGCTCCACTTTGAGCCAATGTGTTGTGGGCCATACACGTTTGGAAACTTTGTTTCGAAAGAAACAAGTTCCAATTATGCATGCACACCCTCCACGGCATACACATGCTCCTCACGGACACACCCATCACATGTATGCTCATGTGTACACTTGTACACATTGTGGGCGTAAGGGCCACCTTGCTAAATTTTATTATGATAGATTACATGTTTCAAATTTAGCAACTAAATTTGTTTGGGTTAGAGAAGGTACTAACCCTCATGGACCCAAAAGACAATGGGTACCAAAGACCACCCCTCCTATTTTTGATGTAGGTGGCTCTCACATGACGTGAGAGATGCCGTACCTTGGAGTGGATGCGTTCCGAGCTTCATGGAAATCAAATGGATGCATCACTTTCAAGGGAAGTTTGGTGGGAAGACCACCTTGGTTTGGAGACAAGGAAAGTTGCCTTCTAGTTTTGGTAACGATCCCTAACCCCTATTTAGTATTTACATGCTTTCATATCATATGTTTATAGCATGTTTTGATGTTTATTGATCATTATGAATATGCCATATTAATTAGATTAGTGTTATACATGTTAGTTGTTTGAGACACCCATGTTTAATATGGACTTATATTTTTGTGTTCTCACATTGCTTGAACTAATTTGTATGACCTAGATCTAATGCATATGCATGTACATATTGATCATATATGATTTGTATTTCATATTTTTGATGTTTATAGATTTTTGAGAAAATACCATGATTATTGAATCCCTGACAAACATGAATAGCAATTTGAGACACCCATATTTAAAATGGATTATTATTTTGTGTTCTCGTATTTGTTTAGCTATCATGTTTATCATAGGTTTAATAACATGTGAATTTTCTTAATAATCATGTTTAAAAATTTATAATGTTTATCATGATTGGTTTACATTTTGTGTTGATGCTTCATGATTTGAATATTTGTTTAGATGTTAGTTTTCATTAAGACTAGGATTTATACTTGTACATATAGTGGGTCACAAATAAATCTATATATGTTTGTGCTTGAATGCTTATTTGAACCCATTAGATGTACTAGTATAGTCTACTTTTGATGATTCATACATTTTAAACTTGTATTCCTATTTTGGATTTGTTTATGTGTATGAGTTTTTATTTCATGTATATGTCTATTTGCCAAACTTTAAGATATACATATATACCCCTTGAGTCATTTGCTTTTCATGCAAATCTATACATATGGACTCAATTGTGTTTAGGGATATGTATGTATACTTTTTGTGTTGACAAATCATACATATACCTTGAAATGAAATTTGTTTTAATGAAAATTTAGTTTTTCATGTTTCCATGTGTTTTTGTTTAACTTCATGTATATGTATATTTTATCCAAATTATTGTTATACATATACATCCTTTGAGCCACGTGCCTTTATGCATATATCTTTGTGGACTCGTTGTGTTTGGATATGTATGTATACTTTAGTTTGTATAGGACATACATATATCTTGAAGATTAAATAAGTTTTGATGACTTTCATGTTTTCATGTTTCAAGGAATATTGAGCTTAATGTCTATCTTTCATGATTATGATATTCACACTTTATTTGTACACTCACATTTTTATCTTTACTCATGTGTTGTTTTCATGAGTCATTATTATGCTTAATTGGATTAGAGTGTTGATTATCATGTGGATTTCATGTTTCATGAAAAATAATTTGTTTTTATTCCTTGCTTGAAGGATTCGTACTAGTTTACAAATTTTTCATATAACTAGTTACGGTATTCTTCGATTTGGTAGAGCTTTTCAAAGAAACCTATTTTTTAAATCTATTTTTGAAAACCCCTACCTTCCAAGGGCGGTTGGTTGGGAGACCATGCCTTGTGTATGCTTTACATTGAAAATCTTTTTAACATAAGCATGTGTTGGGAGGCTAGGTTATATGAGTTATACTTTGATATTATTGTTGTTTCAATTGGTATCATTGGATTCTTTCAATTGGTATCAATTTTGACCTTTCTTGTATACTCATATATGTTTGTATGTATGTATGCTTTTTCATTCCAATAGTATCAATTTCGATTGGTATTAAATTTTCATACATATATATTTTTGTTTATGCTAAGCTTGAGCTTCATCTTTGTTCGAATTGATTCAATTTTCAATTGGTTTTCTTAAACAAGCTTATGCATGTGTTTTGTTGGTATTTCATAAAGGGGGAGAAAATTCGATTTTCATATTTCAATTGGTATTTTGTTCCCTTACTTTATGATAGAAAATAGTCATTTCATTTGATATCATATACTTAAAAGGAAAAATACTCTCTTTTGATATCAAGATGTTTATTTGAATGTTTTAAAAATTGGTATATCAAAATTTTGTTTTAAAAGATAAATACAAAAGTTTTGATTTGTATTGCCTATATGCAAGGAGAGCTTAACATCTCTTCGACATATAGATTCATGTTGAGTGTATCTTGTATTGAGGAGCTTGACATCTCTTCTTTATGTGATACACGTGTGTAGGGGGAGCTTCACATCTCCTCTTATGCATTACATATTATACGTTATGTGAATTAGGGCTTGTCATCCCTCTTTCATGTAATGTATATGTGTAGGGAAGTTACTTTATCGTCTTCCTCTTCATGAATGTATATAGCATATAATATCTATTGATCTATGTTTACTTTCAATTGGTATCAAGATGCTTCTTTGACATATTTTCAATTGATATCCAAATTGATTGTTTACCCCTTTATTGATTCCTTGTTTTCGACAAAAAGGGAAGAAAAATTTATTGATTTAGTTTTGCTTTTACCCTTTTTTTTATTGATGATTGTTTCTTTGTATTAAAAAGGGGAGAAGATTTTGTTTTGTTTTGATTGTTTACCCCTTTGTTGATGATTGACAAAAAGGGGGAGAAAGATTTTGGTTTATATATGCATATTAATGTTTTGCATATATTAAGTTTAATATAGTTTAATTTTAATTGATATCTAGAGCATGTTTTGTCTTTGAACATTTCATTGGTATGTAGAACCTTTTTATTGTTTATGCATATCTATACATTCATGTTTAAGAGCCTTCATTGCATATTCATTATGTTTATTTGTTTATGCATGAGTTAAGGGGGAGCTTCTTTGAAGCTTAACTTTAATCCATGCATATATAACTCCATGAGTTTTGTCATCATCAAAAAGGGGGAGATTGTTGGCCCGAAGGCCTTCCACCCTAGTTTTGATGATGATTAACTCATATAGTTATGTTTACTAATAATCTTGTGATTTTAGTTACAGATCATTAATCAAGATATTAGTTGGTGATTGCTTCAAAAAGAGGAGTTTTAGAAGCCTTCACTTAGTGATTCCCGAGCCGAGCGTCAAGATGATACATAGCCATGCTCGTTGGATCACGGTATTTGGACCGAGTCGACTTGAAGATGAAGATCGTCAAGAAGACTTAGGTATCCATAGTTTAGTGTGTTTAGATCCATTTGTAAAGCTTAGTATAGTTGATATGCTCAAGTTCACAACACACACAAGATTTATGTTTTGGATTTGGTTTTCATGAATAGTAGATCAAAACAAGTTTAAATGATTTTTATGTATATTAGATGTGTTCAATATACATACATGCTTCATATCTTATACAAACTTATTTTGATATGTCTATTCATGAGTTTTAGGAAAAATCAGATTTCCTATTTGAAAAATCCAAGTTTGATAAAATACAAGTTTTGGTTTTTGGTAAAAATGTTAAAACACAAAAATAGTTTCATATGCTTGATATTTGAGTTAAAATGTTCATCACAGGTTTATATATCAATGCAAAATGTTAAAACTATTTTTGGGTATTTTTACAAAGACTTAAAAGATTTTTAGAAATATTTTTTACATATGTTTCTGTCCCAGAACAGTGGCTGACAGGCCAGGTCGGCGGACCGCACGGGTCGACCGAACCAAAGGCCGGTCGACCCTTGCAGTCGACCGACGTGCACAGGCTTGTGCACGTTTGGCAGACACAGGGACGGTCGGCCGGGCGGCCGACCTGACCAGAGAGCTTTGCTCTCTGTATCTGGGCGGTCGGCCGGGCGGCCGACCGGATTGCCCAACGGTCAGAAATATGACCGTTCCCGATCGGCCGGGCCGGCCGACCGCTAGCCTGTCAGGCTGCCAGATCAGCCTAACGGCTAGTTCCTGTTTTGGCCTATATAAACCCCAATTCTTTGAAATTTTGGCTAAGGTTTTTACAAGAGAAAAATTGCTGTTTCCCTAGTGTTAAAAACAAGTTTTCAAAAGTGTTTTTGAGCTTTAAACTTCCAATCTTATTTGTTTTAGGTTTTTGAAAAAATCAAAGAAAAGAGTATTTTGGGAGATTTGTCTTGGCTTTCATTTTCTATCTTTTACAAGAGTTTTCCCAAGTATTTTTCTTTGAGTTTCTGTTTTCCAAACATCTAGTTTTTCACACTTGAGCTATCATTCTATCCTATTCTATTAGGATCTTGTTTAGTGAAAAAGAGAGATTGTTTGTGGTTGAAAGATACCACCAAGTTGTAAACACCCTTGCTTTTATTGTATCCCTCTTTGGTAGAGGTTGATCGGGTGATTGGTTTGCCCCCTCTTCGGTAGAGGTTGAGATTTGTGTTTGCTCCCTCAAGTGTGAGGTGGAGTTTGGTTGTTGGCTACGGGGCTTATCCCTCTTCGGTAGAGGTGGATTGTGGTTGTATTGCCTTGGTGGCATTGTAAGGTTGAGAGAGGAGTTCGGTACTCCTATAGTGGATTAGAAATCCTTCTCGGTGAAGGCGGGGACGTAGAGCTAGGGGCTCGAACCTCGGAACATATCCTTGTATTTGCGTTTGATCCACTTGTCTCTTTTACTCTCTCTTTACTTTGTGCATTGCATTATTCATATTGCCATATCATTCATATGCTTGTGTTGTCCTTGCATCTATTCATATTGCTTATCCTTACATGCTTGGATTGCTTGTGTGTGCCTCACTTGTACTTAACCACAATAGCTTCATATAGCACCTCAACCCATATCTAGGGGAATCAAGAGGAGTTAGTCCAGAGCCCTTCACGGGGAATTCGGCTACACTTGTGTGTTGTACTAAGTGTGTTGTAAAATAGTTTTTAGCTTCCGCATTTAGCGCACTTAGTTTCTAGATTAGCATTTACACCTATTCACCCCCCTCTAGGTGTTTTTCAAACATGAGATAGCTCAAAACTTCTTTGTTGAAGCTAAATACCTACTAAGATCTTGGTCAAATATCTGAGACTAATTAAGCACAATATCATTAGTAAACTATAACTACATGAGTTAATCATCATCAAAACTAGAGTGGTTGGGCTTTGGGCCAACAATCTCCCCCTTTTGATGATGACAAAACTCATGAATTTATATTTGCATGGATTAAAGATAAGCTTCATAGAAGCTCCCCCTTAACTCATGCATAGCAATAAACAAATAGATAATGAAATGCATAAAGTAAACACAACATATATGCATAAATAAAGAAATAAACGTGCATAGCAATTCTTCTTCCCTTTTTGCATAAACAAGAAAATGAAATAAACATGCATATATAAACTCTCAAAATATTTCACCCCCTTTTTTTCAATTCATCTACAAAGGGGCGAAGAAAAAATAAGTAATAAAGATATATATATATATATATATATATATATATATATATATATATATATATATATATATATATATATATATATATATATGCGATATACATTCATGAAGAGGAGAGGCGTAAAGTTAACTCCCCCTGCAGTCATGCATTACATGAAAAGAGATGACTAGACCCTAACCACATAACGCATAATATACAATGTATAAGTGGAGATGTAAAACTCCCCCTACACACCTGTATCACATAAAGAAGAGAGGTCAAGCTCCTCAATGTGAGATACACTCAACATGAATCTATATATAGAGAAGATGTTAAGCTCCCCTTGCATATAAGTAATACATATCAAAACATGTTGAAATCACTTATAAAACAAATTTATAAATTTTCTTAAGTCAACAAAACAAATTTTGATACCAATGAAATTAAATTGTAGATACCAATCAAAAAATTGTAGTTAACAAAACAAATTTTCCAAAACTTTGATTTTGATATGGCAAACCATTTTCTCCAAAACTTGTATAAATACGAAAACATTATATTGAAACAAATTTGAAGCATATTGTATATGGATAGAATCTAATATACATATAGGATATATATCTATGTTTTTGATATGAAATCTAAAAATCGGTTAAACCAAAAACCAAACTTTAAACTTATTTGTGTGTGTGAACTTGAGCATATCAACACTAGTCTATCTTTACACAAGATCTAAACAAGTAAACTAAATACAAACCGAAGTCTTCTTGTCTCCAAGCCGACTCGATCCAAACGCGATCTAACGAGTTTGACTCCAACCGAGTGGTAGATGCGATCTTGACGCGCGAGCTCTGAAATCAACATGAGATAGCTCAAAACATCTTTATTGAAGCTAAATACCTACTAAGATCTTGGTCAAATATCTGAGACTAATTAAGCACAATATCATTAGTAAACTATAACTACATGAGTTAATCATCATCAAACTAGAGTGGTGGGGCTTTGGGCCAACAATCTCCCCCTTTTGATGATGACAAAACTCATGAATTTATATTTGCATGGATTAAAGATAAGCTTCATAGAAGCTCCCCCTTAACTCATGCATAGTAATAAATAAATAGATAATGAAATGCATAAAGTAAACATAACATATATGCATAAATAAGGAAATAAACGTGCATAGCAATTCTTCTTCCCTTTTTGCATAAACAAGAAAATGAAATAAACATGCATATATAAACTCTCAAAATACTTCTGCCCCTTTTTTTCAATTCATCTACAAAGGGGCGAAGAAAAAATAAGTAATAAAGATATATATATGCGATATACATTCATGAAGAGGAGAGGCGTAAAGTTAACTCCCCCTGCAGTCATGCATTACATGAAAAGAGATGACTAGACCCTAACCACATAACGCATAATATACAATGTATAAGTGGAGATGTAAAACTCCCCCTACACACCTGTATCACATAAAGAAGAGAGGTCAAGCTCCTCAATGTGAGATACACTCAACATGAATCTATATATAGAGAAGATGTTAAGCTCCCCTTGCATATAAGCAATACATATCAAAACATGTTGAAATCACTTATAAAACAAATTTATAAATTTTCTTAAGTCAACAAAACAAATTTTGATACCAATGAAATTAAATTGTAGATACCAATCAAAAAATTGTAGTTAACAAAACAAATTTTCCAAACTTTGATTTTGATATGGCAAACCATTTTCTCCAAAACTTGTATATATACAAAAACATTATATTGAAACAAATTTGAAGCATATTGTATATAGATAGAATCTAATATACATATAGGATATATATCTATGTTTTTGATGTGAAATCCAAAAATCGGTTAAACCAAAAACCAAACTTTAAACTTATTTGTGTGTGTGAACTTGAGCATATCAACACTAGTCTATCTTTACACAAGATCTAAACAAGTAAACTAAATACAAACCGAAGTCTTCTTGTCTCCAAGCCGACTCGATCCAAACGCGATCTAACGAGTTTGACTCCAACCGAGTGGTAGATGCGATCTTGACGCGCGAGCTCTGAAATCAACATGAGATAGCTCAAAACATCTTTGTTGAAGCTAAATACCTACTAAGATCTTGGTCAAATATCTGAGACTAATTAAGCACAATATCATTAGTAAACTATAACTACATGAGTTAATCATCATCAAAATTAGAGTGGTGGGGCTTTGGGCCAACAATCTCCCCCTTTTGATGATGACAAAACTCATGAATTTATATTTGCATGGATTAAAGATAAGCTTCATAGAAGCTCCCCCTTAACTCATGCATAGTAATAAATAAATAGATAATGAAATGCATAAAGTAAACATAACATATATGCATAAATAAGGAAATAAACGTGCATAGCAATTCTTCTTCCCTTTTTGCATAAACAAGAAAATGAAATAAACATGCATATATAAACTCTCAAAATACTTCTGCCCCTTTTTTTCAATTCATCTACAAAGGGGCGAAGAAAAAATAAGTAATAAAGATATATATATGCGATATACATTCATGAAGAGGAGAGGCGTAAAGTTAACTCCCCCTGCAGTCATGCATTACATGAAAAGAGATGACTAGACCCTAACCACATAACGCATAATATACAATGTATAAGTGGAGATGTAAAACTCCCCCTACACACCTGTATCACATAAAGAAGAGAGGTCAAGCTCCTCAATGTGAGATACACTCAACATGAATCTATATATAGAGAAGATGTTAAGCTCCCCTTGCATATAAGCAATACATATCAAAACATGTTGAAATCACTTATAAAACAAATTTATAAATTTTCTTAAGTCAACAAAACAAATTTTGATACCAATGAAATTAAATTGTAGATACCAATCAAAAAATTGTAGTTAACAAAACAAATTTTCCAAAACTTTGATTTTGATATGGCAAACCATTTTCTCCAAAACTTGTATAAATACAAAAACATTATATTGAAACAAATTTGAAGCATATTGTATATGGATAGAATCTAATATACATATAGGATATATATCTATATTTTGATATGAAATCCAAAAATCGGTTAAACCAAAAACCAAACTTTAAACTTATTTGTGTGTGTGAACTTGAGCATATCAACACTAGTCTATCTTTACACAAGATCTAAACAAGTAAACTAAATACAAACCGAAGTCTTCTTGTCTCCAAGCCGACTCGATCCAAACGCGATCTAACGAGTTTGAATCCAACCGAGTGGTAGATGCGATCTTGACGCGCGAGCTCTGAAATCAACATGAGATAGCTCAAAACATCTTTGTTGAAGCTAAATACCTACTAAGATCTTGGTCAAATATCTGAGACTAATTAAGCACAATATCATTAGTAAACTATAACTACATGAGTTAATCATCATCAAAACTAGAGTGGTGGGGCTTTGGGCCAACAATCTCCCCCTTTTGATGATGACAAAACTCATGAATTTATATTTGCATGGATTAAAGATAAGCTTCATAGAAGCTCCCCCTTAACTCATGCATAGTAATAAATAAATAGATAATGAAATGCATAAAGTAAACATAACATATATGCATAAATAAGGAAATAAACGTGCATAGCAATTCTTCTTCCCTTTTTGCATAAACAAGAAAATGAAATAAACATGCATATATAAACTCTCAAAATACTTCTGCCCCTTTTTTTCAATTCATCTACAAAGGGGCGAAGAAAAAATAAGTAATAAAGATATATATATGCGATATACATTCATGAAGAGGAGAGGCGTAAAGTTAACTCCCCTGCAGTCATGCATTACATGAAAAGAGATGACTAGACCCTAACCACATAACGCATAATATACAATGTATAAGTGGAGATGTAAAACTCCCCCTACACACCTGTATCACATAAAGAAGAGAGGTCAAGCTCCTCAATGTGAGATACACTCAACATGAATCTATATATAGAGAAGATGTTAAGCTCCCCTTGCATATAAGCAATACATATCAAAACATGTTGAAATCACTTATAAAACAAATTTATAAATTTTCTTAAGTCAACAAAACAAATTTTGATACCAATGAAATTAAATTGTAGATACCAATCAAAAAATTGTAGTTAACAAAACAAATTTCCAAAACTTTGATTTTGATATGGCAAACCATTTTCTCCAAAACTTGTATAAATACAAAAACATTATATTGAAACAAATTTGAAGCATATTGTATATGGATAGAATCTAATATACATATAGGATATATATCTATGTTTTTGATATGAAATCCAAAAATCGGTTAAACCAAAAACCAAACTTTAAACTTATTTGTGTGTGTGAACTTGAGCATATCAACACTAGTCTATCTTTACACAAGATCTAAACAAGTAAACTAAATACAAACCGAAGTCTTCTTGTCTCCAAGCCGACTCGATCCAAACGCGATCTAACGAGTTTGACTCCAACCGAGTGGTAGATGCGATCTTGACGCGCGAGCTCTGAAATCAACATGAGATAGCTCAAAACATCTTTGTTGAAGCTAAATACCTACTAAGATCTTGGTCAAATATCTGAGACTAATTAAGCACAATATCATTAGTAAACTATAACTACATGAGTTAATCATCATCAAAACTAGAGTGGTGGGGCTTTGGGCCAACAATCTCCCCCTTTTGATGATGACAAAACTCATGAATTTATATTTGCATGGATTAAAGATAAGCTTCATAGAAGCTCCCCCTTAACTCATGCATAGTAATAAATAAATAGATAATGAAATGCATAAAGTAAACATAACATATATGCATAAATAAGGAAATAAACGTGCATAGCAATTCTTCTTCCCTTTTGCATAAACAAGAAAATGAAATAAACATGCATATATAAACTCTCAAAATACTTCTGCCCTTTTTTTCAATTCATCTACAAAGGGGCGAAGAAAAAATAAGTAATAAAGATATATATATGCGATATACATTCATGAAGAGGAGAGGCGTAAAGTTAACTCCCCCTGCAGTCATGCATTACATGAAAAGAGATGACTAGACCCTAACCACATAACGCATAATATACAATGTATGAGTGGAGATGTAAAACTCCCCCTACACACCTGTATCACATAAAGAAGAGAGGTCAAGCTCCTCAATGTGAGATACACTCAACATGAATCTATATATAGAGAAGATGTTAAGCTTCCCTTGCATATAAGCAATACATATCAAAACATGTTGAAATCACTTATAAAACAAATTTATAAATTTTCTTAAGTCAACAAAACAAATTTTGATACCAATGAAATTAAATTGTAGATACCAATCAAAAAATTGTAGTTAACAAAACAAATTTTCCAAAACTTTGATTTTGATATGGCAAACCATTTTCTCCAAAACTTGTATAAATACAAAAACATTATATTGAAACAAATTTGAAGCATATTGTATATGGATAGAATCTAATATACATATAGGATATATATCTATGTTTTTGATATGAAATCTAAAATCGGTTAAACCAAAAACCAAACTTTAAACTTATTTGTGTGTGTGAACTTGAGCATATCAACACTAGTCTATCTTTACACAAGATCTAAACAAGTAAACTAAATACAAACCGAAGTCTTCTTGTCTCCAAGCCGACTCGATCCAAACGCGATCTAACGAGTTTGACTCCAACCGAGTGGTAGATGCGATCTTGACGCGCGAGCTCTGAAATCAACATGAGATAGCTCAAAACATCTTTGTTGAAGCTAAATACCTACTAAGATCTTGGTCAAATATCTGAGACTAATTAAGCACAATATCATTAGTAAACTATAACTACATGAGTTAATCATCATCAAAACTAGAGTGGTGGGGCTTTGGGCCAACAATCTCCCCCTTTTGATGATGACAAAACTCATGAATTTATATTTGCATGAATTAAAGATAAGCTTCATAGAAGCTCCCCTTAACTCATGCATAGCAATAAATAAATAGATAATGAAATGCATAAAGTAAACATAACATATATGCATAAATAAGGAAATAGACGTGCATAGCAATTCTTCTTCCCTTTTGCATAAACAAGAAAATGAAATAAACATGCATATATAAACTCTCAAAATACTTCTGCCCCTTTTTTTCAATTCATCTACAAAGGGGCGAAGAAAAAATAAGTAATAAAGATATATATATGCGATATACATTCATGAAGAGGAGAGGCGTAAAGTTAACTCCCCCTGCAGTCATGCATTACATGAAAAGAGATGACTAGACCCTAACCACATAACGCATAATATACAATGTATAAGTGGAGATGTAAAACTCCCCTACACACCTGTATCACATAAAGAAGAGAGGTCAAGCTCCTCAATGTGAGATACACTCAACATGAATCTATATATAGAGAAGATGTTAAGCTCCCCTTGCATATAAGCAATACATATCAAAACATGTTGAAATCACTTATAAAACAAATTTATAAATTTTCTTAAGTCAACAAAACAAATTTTGATACCAATGAAATTAAATTGTAGATACCAATTAAAAATTGTAGTTAACAAAAACAAATGTTGGTGCCACTTGTAAATAAACAAAATTTTGAGATACCAGTAGACGATTTTTGATATCAATTGAAAATGAAACATTGTAAGTTTAACACCAATTGAAATCAATTTGTACCAATTGAAATATCTAGTAAATTATTGACACCAATTGAAACTAAAAAACTAAATTTTGGGTAAACACAACTCATTTGTAATAGGTATATCAAATTAAGAATAATACCAAGATTATTGATACCAATATTGAAAATGTTAGCACATACCAAAATAAAGTATTTTCATCATAATGAATGGGAGTAAGATACCAATTGAAAATAAAACTGATTGAAATATAAAACATGAATTTTCTCCCCCTTTATGATACTATATGAAACTTGAAACATACATATATAAGAAACACATATGAGTATAGAAAAATAGAATTTTCACTAAAATCATTTATATCTCATACCTACCACCCTATTCATGCACAAGTTTAAAAATTTTCAATAAGAGTATACAAGGCATGGTCGTCCATCCAACCGCCCTTTGATGGTAGGAGTTTTCAAAAATATGAGTTTGAAAATAATTTTAACATATTTAAAAACTCTACCAATAGAAGAATATGAACTAGTTTAAGATGATTTTGAAATAACTAGTCATAGATTCTTCAAAAACATGAAATCAAATCATCAAAACTAAAATTTTCATAAAATCTCAACAAGCATCAAGGTATATATATTTTTTGTTAAACTAAAAGTATACATGCATATCCTAAAAATAAACGAGTCCATAGAAGAGTTTGCATGAAGGCAAGTGACTCAAGGGTATACATGTATATCTAATAGTTTTAGACAAAATTAACATATACTGAAGCAAAACATATTTTTAAGAAAACATATACAAAAATAGAGAATACAAGTTGAAATACAAATATGTGTGACTAAAATTCAACACATATTATAAACAATTTGAACCATCTTTGTGATATTGAAATTTGGCCTTAAACCGAAATCTGTATTTTCCAAAACTTGAATTTTGATATGGAAAACATTTTCTCCAAAACTTGTATAAATACAAAAACATGATATTGAAACAAATTTGAAGCATATTGTATATGGATAGAATCTAATATACATATAGGATATATATCTATGTTTTTGATATGAAATTCAAAAACGGATTAAACCAAAAATCAAACTTTAAACTCGTGTGTGTGTGAGAACTCGAGCATATCAACACTAGTCTATCATTATACAAGATCTAAACAACTAAACTAAACACAAACTGAAGTCTTCTTGTCTCCAAGTCGACTCGATCCAAACGCGATCCAACGAGCTTGACTCCAACCAAATGCTAGATGCGATCTTTACGCGCGAGCTCTTGAATCAACATGAGATAGCTCCAAAACACCTTTGTTAAAGTTAAACACCTACTAAGATCTTGATCAAATATCTGAGACTAATTAAGCACAAGATCATTAGTAAAGTATAACTACATGAGTTAATCGTCATCAAAACTAGAGTGATGGGCCTTTGAGCCAACAAATAGAACACTGATAAAGTCCTAATAAAATGAAACATACCCGTTTGGGGATAAAACAAAACAATTTGAAAGGAAAAAAATCTCATTTTATTTGAAATATAGCCTAAACGCTCTACTGGAGCTGTCGATAGTCTAATAGGGCTGTCGATAGTCCAGTGTGCAATGGCTATAATTTAGTCATTGCGGAGCTTGCCTATGGATAGTCCAATTGGACTATCGACAGCTGACTGATACATAATGTATCAACTGTCAATAGTCTAGGTGAACTGTCGAGGGTCAGTTCTGAAATACTGAAGATCTTAATCTCTGTAAATCCCTATCGACAGCTCCTTCTCAAGGATTGTCACAGCTCTATTGAGCTGTTGAAAGTCAAAGATACAAACATAGTATTTTTGAAATATGCTTGAAACAATTTTTGTATAGATAACTTGTGCAATTGTGTGTGATTATTGAGCATCAATTCAACACCAAAACTTAAATAATCTAAGATCTTACATGGGGTTACATTAGCTTCAAGTCTTCATCAATGAAGGCTTCTTCAAAATCCATATTTTGATCATCCATGCTTGAATTTCTTCCTTGAATCAATTTGATCACTCCATATCCTTCCTTTAGAGGAAAAATGAACCACAATCCTTTCTTTTGAGCCCTTTAATCTTATATACACTAGAACTTGATTATTATCAAATAACTTCATATGGTTTGTAATCATCAAAATAAAACCAGAGAGTGGACCCTTGGGCCAACAGTCTCTTTCTTTTTGATGATGACAAAACACATGAGTTATTTAAAATAAATAAAAAAAAGAGCTTAGAAAGCTTCCCCCTGAAATTATGCTTATCTATCAAGTTCAAACATATATGACTAAGAGATATAGCAATAACAAGCAAGTCATATGCATATAGGTATTAATTTTGCAATATAGAACATTATGCATAAACGAGTCAACCTCCTTCCATACCTCCAACCAACAATGTAAGTATGCAATAAAGAATAAGGTATCAATAATTAAACATTTGCATACAACATGAGAATGAATGGATAAGAGGTAATTGCATGAAAATCAATCTCAAATAATAACTAATAAATAACTCAAAATACTTCACCCTTTTTTGTCATACATCAAAAAAGGAATACCAATTAAAAAAATCAAAATACCATTTGAAAATAGATCACTTGAAAACTATCATGTTACCAATTGAAAAGATAACTCAACTTAATTGAAATTTTTCATGAAAATTATGTAAAAATCAAGAAAACTCATAAACTCAAAACATCGTGTAACCATCATACAAATATTTAATTCTCCACAAATGAAAAAGAATCTATTATAGTCAAGAGGTTTAATAAAAATATCAGCCAATTGGAAATCGGTAGAAACATAGTTAATTTTTATATCTTCTTTCTCGTAATGGTATCTAAGTGATATCGAATCACTATATGCTTGGTCTTATTATGTTGATTTGCATTTTTGGTCATATGAATAGTACTAGTATTATTACGAAATATTTTAATATGATCATAATTTAAATCATAATCAAAAAGAGTATGTTTCATCCAAAAGACTTGTGCACTACAAGCCCTACTCGCAACATACTCCATCTCAACGGTTGAGAGGGCTACGAAATTTTATTTCTTGGAAGATTATGAAATGAGGCAATTTTTAAAAAATTGACAAGTTCCACTAGTGCTCTTCCTATCCACTCTACAACCGGTATCGTTGGCATCCGAATAACTCATCACCGAGAATTATTCAATTTTTAGATACCATAAGCCCATTCTAATAGTGCCCTTAAGATTCTAACAATACATTTGCCCACAATCAAATGAGATTTTTTAGGAAAAGATTGAAATCTAGCATACAAACAAACGCTAAACATAATGTCCAGCCTACTAGTCGTCAAGTAAAGGAAACTACTAATCATGTTTAGATAGAGCTTAATGTCAATATTTTTACCTTGCTCATTCTTATCAAGCTTGGTTATGGTAGCCTAAATTCCAGCCCAAATTTCTTGATAAGTTTTGTTGTATACTTGTCTTGATTGACGAAGATCCTATTACTCCTTTGCTTAATTTGGAATCCAAGAAAATTGTTGAGCTCTCCCATCATACTCATTTCGAACTCTTTCTTTATCATGATTCAAAATCCTTACAAAACTTTTCATTAGTAGATCTAAAAATGATATCGTCAATATATATTTGCACTATCAAGTTATCGTTATCTACATGCATTATAACCGAGGTGGTATTAACTTTGCCTTTAATAAAATCATTTTCAATAAGAAAACAGTTAAATTTTTCAGACCAAACTCTTAGAGCTAACCATACAAAGCCTTTTTAAGTTTGAAAACAAAATCTGGATGTGTATGGGGAACAAACCTTGGGGTTGTTCAACGTACAACTCCTCTTCAATAGAACTATTAAAAAATACACTTCTAACATCCATTTGAAAAAGCTTAAAAATCCTCAAAAGAGGCAAATTTAGTGATCATCTCTATGGCTTAGAGCCATGCTATAGGCGCAAAGGTTTTCTCAAAATCGATGCCTTCGATTTGGGTGTAACCTTGGACCACTAGCCTAGCTTTAATCCTAATAATATTTTTCTAGTCATCCAACTTATTCTTAAAGATCCATTTAGTGCCAATAATTGGCCTATCATAGGGCCTAGGAATAAGGTACCAAACTTGATTACACTCAAATTAATTTAGCTCTTCTTGCATTGTAAGTAGCCAATATGAGTAGCCCCCTCTGCTTCGAGGATGTTCTTGGGCTCATTATGTGACAAGAATGCAACATGGCCACAAATATCTAGAAATTTGGAGCGAGTAGTTATCCCTTTGGATATCTTACCTAAGATGAGATCTTTGGGATAACTTGTTGCATATCTCCAAAAGATGAGATCTTTGGGATAACTTGTTGCATATCTCCAATCCTTCAGAAGTGATTGAGTTGGCTCCACTTCAACATTTTGAGCTTCACCATGTTCATCATCTTTTAACTTCTCATCTTACAGTAGAGAGTCTTTTAAGGAAATCTTCTCCATATCTTCACTTAAGAAATCAATCTCTACAACATTCTTCGCAAGTGCATTAGATTTCTCAAACTTAACATGCATAGACTCTTCAATAATCAAAATTGACCTATTGAAGGCCCTACATTTTTTACCAGTATTTGAATACCTAACAAATATAGCTCTATAAGACTTGGCATCAAATTTATCTAAATTATCCTTAGTGTTCAAAACAAAATATTTACAACCAAAAACTCTAAAATATGGAACATTTGATTTTCTCAAATAGTAAATCTCAAAAGAGGTTTTAAAAGTATTTTTGTAGAAATAAATTTTATTTGGTTTGTAACATGATGTGTTTACGGCTCATCCCATAGATATTGAGGCAGTCCATATTCACTAATAATTGTTCTAACCATCTTTTGAAGAGTGTGATTCTTTCTTTTGATGACTCTATTTTGTTGTGGAGTTCTAGGACATGAAAGTTCATATTTGATTCCATATTTTGCAATAAGTTATAAAAGAATGGTTTATAAACTCATGACCTCTATCTCTCCTAATGCGAAAAATCAATTTTTTCTTTTTCAACTCTTTTTCTAAAAATATTGAAACGCGAAAAATCTTTATTTTTATGTTCTAAAAGAAAACTCATATAAATCTCAAAACGTTATCAACTAAAACAAAAAGAAAACTGTTTTCACTTCGACTTTTGATTTTATTTGGACCAAACAAATCCATACGTATCAACTCTAGAGGTCTTGATGTCATGATATCCTTGATTGTTTTGAAAGAGGCCTTGGTTTGTTTCCCAGTTGGTACACATCGTAAATGCGGTCCTTTTAAACTTCAAATTAGGAATACCTTTCACAGATTCCTTAGAATTAATTTGGGATAGATGGTCAAATGGAACATGGCCTTGTCTCCTATGCCACAAGCAAGAGTCTTTATTAAAAACATTCAATTAAGTGGCATTACATTTTAAATTCAACATGTCAATCATGTAGACATTATTTTCACAAAATTGAAAAGAATACAAGAATTAATTTTCTTATCTAAAACATCACAAGTAGGTTCATAAAAAAACTCTTAAGCTTTTGTCACATAATTGACTAATACTTAATAGATTATATTTGAGTCCATTTATCAAACAACATCTTCAATTAAAGGAGATGAGTCAATCTTGATATTATATATACCGACGATTTTACCCTTTGGAGTTATCTCCGAAGGTGATGGTGCCTCCTTCATGGTACATATATAGGGTGGCAAAGTTATTGATATCCCATGTCATGTGCCTTGAGCAATCACTATAAAGGTACCACCACTCCCTACATCTTGGAGTCTTGGTGAGTACCTATATCAATTAACAAAGGGGTTGACTTTGGTAGCCAAATTTTCTTGGGTCCTAAAATGTTAGTCTTCTGAACCCATATATAATCATTAGAAGCATTAACTCTATCATAACAAAACTTAGTCAAGTGACCTTCTCGGCCACAATAGAGGCATAAGTACACCTTGACATATAAAAATGCATGATGTGCTTGTGCATGATGAGCATGTGTAGCATGGGTGCTGTAGCATGGTGTGCATGTGGTTGTGGTGGTGTGTGAGCATGATGGTGTGTGTGTGTGAAACATAAGATTTTCTTAGAGTTTTCCTCTTTGGAAACATAACCTCTAATCTAGCCTTATCAAATTCACATTTTTTTAAAACATTGCTCAAAATATTAATTTTATTTTTCAAATTAGAAATCTTATTTTCATGAATAATTGAAAATATAGCTTTGTAAGAAATTTTATGTGCTTCAAAATCATTTTGTGTCTTTCGAAGAGTAGAAGATAAAATCTCTTTTTCTTTAGAAATAACAACTAGTTGATTTTGAAGATGTTCACTTTCTTTGTTCATTATTAAATACTTCTTGAGAAAAACGTAGTTGTTGAAAAGTTCTTCAAAAGCTTCACCCAATTCATCTATAGATAACTCACATTCATCAAGAGTAAGTACGAGAGTTACCTTGGGTTTGTTCTCATTTGCCATGAAACACATGTTTGTCATGTCCTGGCTTTTCATCGGAGTCACTTTCTGAATCCCATATTGCTTTCAAGGCCTTCTTTCTGTAGGGTTTTGATTGGTAGTGAAAAGTGCATTTTTATCATTACATTTACCATCACATTTTCATATTTATTCCTATAATTCTGCACATTTACTAATATTTTATTATTTATTGTGTGCAGGCCTTGAGAAATAAAAATAAAGAAATAAAGCCTTAAAGAAGCCCATAAGCCCAAAAGAAGCACATGTCCAAGCCCAATGCAAAGTTGCAATTACCAAATGTCAAAGTTGCAAGCCCATGTGCAAAATTTGCAATTACTAAAAGAAAAGGAAAGGGATGGACTTCTACTCAACCCTAGTTGCTTGCAAGACAATCCTAAAAATAAAAGGAGAAGAGTTTAAAGATAAATTCGGATTCAGACTGTACATGTTTAGTATTTAGATCATAACATTTGCTACAGATATGAAAATCCGATGATTCAAAATACTCCAGAAAGAAGACTTGAAGACCTACAACTCTTATGTTGATCAAAGTTTCCAATTCAGTCCGTAGATAAGCTAATTTCGGCGATCAACATGATAATAAGTTGCAGGACAGATTTGATTTGAACTTCTATGGATAAGTGCCACAAGTCTGGAGATAAGATTTTTTTTGGGAGAGTTGTACCAGGACTCTACATCTTCCAACTCCTATAAATACCCCCTGCAGTGCAACGTACAGAGCGTCCAGCGTCCAGCAGAGGGCCAAAAGCTAGGGTTTTTAGGTTTTTCTTCTTTCTTCTAGGTTAGATTTTCTTTCCTCCATTGTAAATTTTATTTTCTTTTTGTAAAAGCTGAGAGGAGACGATGTATTCATGGAGGAAGGGATCCACTTGTACTGATGGTGACAGTCGGTGTAAGTTGTATTTTTCCACCATTGTTTAATAATCAAATCGAGGTTTGTTTTTATTCTTTTATTCTATTCTTGTTTTATTGTGTCTCTATCTTTGTTCTATCATTGTTCTTCTATTTTTGTTTTATGACATTGTTTCTTTCTCTAATGTCTTGCCCACCATGAGATCCAACTGCTTCGAGAATACCTAGCCGAAGAAGGAACCTTGATGGCCTATGGCGATGAACAGGTCTTCATAGTTGTCTTTTATTTCGTAGTTAAGAAGGCGGACGATCCTATACGCCATGCTTGTACGCCTTCCAAGAAAAGGTAAATCATCGCAACGGTTCAAAAGGTAAGCAGACTGAAGAGGTATGTGTTTCTTTCTTTCTTTCTTTCTTTGTTTAGTTTAGATTTCTATCTCTATCTCTCTCAAATTCTTTTCACCACACTTCCTTGTAAATACCATCATAACTAATAAAATAAATAAAAATTTTAGAGAATCTTACAAACGCTTCCATCGTTAGTCCCTCCCTGAGGATCACGACCCGCATAGCCTTGCTACAGCGGATTCGAATTGAGAACCTTGCACATCCTATTCTTAAAACTAAAATACTACATTTTGTGTGCAGGAAAACTCGATCAACAAATTGGCGCCGTTGCCGGGGAGGGACGGTAAGTTTTTCTCTAAATAAAAAAAATTAACTAATTCTTTTATTCTTTCTGTTTGCAGGTTTGGAGAACAGGGAAACTGACAGCAGAAGTGGACATATAGCAACTCTGTGCCTCTGCCCTCGAAGGCAGAGCACAAGAGCCTACTTCAGAGCCGCGAAAATGCGGCAATTGTCGCGAAACCGCGGCCTGAGTAGTTCCCTACTGATCCATCTTTTTGCAGGTTGCTGCAAATTGTAAATTCTGTTTACTGCTCTATTCTGTTTTGTTCTGTGATATACCTGTAAATTGCTAATAATTCAACAGTAAATTATTTGTTGTTAAAATTAAAAATTGATTAGACATTTGTATATTAGGCACGTGTCTTTTCAATTTATTTATTTTTACTGTTGAAGAGTGCTGGGGAAGCAAGGTACGTACGCATTGCATGTAGAATAGGACTCATCTCTTGGTTGATTTTCTGTTTTGAGTGATTCTTTTCTATTTATCTTGTACACTTGCACTAATTCATCTTAAGGGCATAACCCATTAACAAGATAAGGTGGGGATTTCATCACCCTTCCTTAGCCCAAAAATCATATCCAAAGCACTCACTAACCCAAGCCTAACTTAAAATTAGTAGACGTTGGCCCTAGGGACATCTCGGACTCAATAGGAGATTATCCTAAGGAGGAACAATGCTGGAAGTTGACTCTTGCTAAATCAGTGTCTAGAAAAGGGATTGAGGGCCGAAAGCCCGAAGATTGGTGGTTATTTAATTAAGGAACGTCTTTGACGGAAAACCTCCCACCACTCTTGCCCTGACCTGGCTGATTAACTTGTGGTCAAAGTCTGCACCCTACCTCCCGTGGACAGTCTAACCAGTTAGGAGTCGTCTAGGTCATAGGTCTACCCTAACTTAGGTTAGAATTTTTCTCTTTTTTGTTTGTTTATTTGTTTGTTTTCTTTTTCTTTGTTTGTGTTGGTGTGATATGGCATATAACAAATTTTCCAATTTTAATCCATATTACACACCTTTTTCGGATATTACCAACCTGGCATATCATAATTTTGATCAACCTAGTGTGCCGGAATGGTCTTATCCGAATGTATATAACCCATGCTCCCCATCTTATGACCATGATTTCCATAATAGTTTCAACTCTTCACAGAGTTCATGGGGTTTCGAGTCCCCCGAGTTTAATTCTCAACCAAATTGTCCTTCATATCCATCTAGTCCACATTCCTTCAATGATTCATACTCTGATCCCCCTATTCAGAATAGATCACTATCTATCAGGGAAATGATAAGTATGCATAAGTCCAAGCAACAATCACCATCAATCGCAGACATGATGATGCGTGAGTCCACCGACTCACAACTTCATCACGATTACCCGTCTTATTTTCAAGTCCAATCAGAACATGATGCACCTATCGACTATGAAGGGATGCTTGCAGCCATGACTCAGGCTAAATTAGCCCGTGATCATGACATAGATTTGATGGTTCAATCTTTACATTCTCACAGTTCGGCCATTTCCGCTTTCGTTGACCACTCGCTTAGAGCCGACGAACCAAGTTGCTTTGGACAACAAGATTCTAATTCAGTACCATCATGTGAACTTGCCGAAACTTCAAAATCTGATAACTTGGCAAGTTTTTCCTTTCATGAATTAGAACTTGAACATGAATATGATCATGATCTTCAACTTGATGATTCAATTTTATTTCCTGATCCAATAATGACTCCAGTGTCTCCACCTGATTTCACTTTTCCCGAGTCAACATTGGATCCTATTCCAATTCATAATGAAATTGAATCACCCATTTTAGATGATCATATTGAACTTGACCAATTGTGCAATTTTGAAAATCCTATGGATAAATTGGCAAGTTCTTTTTATTACATTGAACCCAATGAGATATGCGACCTAGATTCTCACAATCTCTTTACTTCTGAAACTGATTGTACAATTCTGACGGAAGATGTTGACCTTAGTTTGAAGAATTGTATGGCGATGAGCTAGAATTCCTTAATATTGGAAGTAAAGAGATATCACCCATATTAGGTCACATTCATTTGTGGGAAGAAGATTGTGGACTTGAGTTTCAATTTCTTGACTTGGACTCAATTCTTGAACCTAGCCCGACTCCTGAGCCCTTACTTGATTTGAGCATCTTCCTTGAGTCGGTATTCGTTCCCGTACCTATAATGTCCAAGTCAATAATTCCATCTTTTCATACTCCATTTTGGGACAAGGAGGTTTAGACAATTAACTCTGAAATTTATTATGAAATTTGGAAATTTGATGGGTGGAAATACTAAAAATTGATTATACATATATTTTAGTGGGTTATGTAAGGAAAGTTTCTGGTGGGTTCCACCAAATTATCTGTCATCTTGATTGGGCCGCATTTCGTGGACCAATTAGACCACCTCGGAACCACCCCCTAAGGTAATTTTCTGCCTTCCCTTGTTCTATTTCATGCATACATGCATTCATTCATACATTGAGGACAATGCATGAGATAAGTGTGGGGGTGGGCTTTACTAACAACTAACATAGGTAGACACTAACAAAATTTGCTAATAAAAAAAAATTTAAAAAAAATGTTATAAAAAGGAAATATTTTGACTTATTTTTTGAAAGAAATCTAAGTTAGTTTTAAGGATTAGGAAAATCATGATTAGGATTTTTAAAAACTTGGTCAAAATAAATAAATTGTTTAAATTTTAGGTATAGGAGGAGAAATTGAATAAATAATTAGTCTTGATTTTTACCTTAATGAAATGTGTATACCTAATGCATATCTAGGATTCTAAGACAAAGACCCTTGTGCCTCATGTAAAAAAAAAAATTATTATTATAAAAAAAAAATCACCAATTAAGCTGGATACATGTGCCTCAAAAAGCATAAGTATTCATGCCTAAAGGTGAGTAAATTTTTTTTTTATAAAACCTTAGTTTTGTGGCCTAGTTCACTCGAATTTGAGTCAGCGGGGTGTTTTCTCACCCGGTGCCCGAGAGCCGACCGGTTTGGGAGTCATCGACTTTAAGTTCGCTACATGGGTGGATTAGAAAGCCTAAACTAAGAAAAATTACTTATATGTACTAACACATCTAATAATCAATTAGTTAGGTATTAGGGCCTAAAGAAGCCTTGATACTTACACGAAAGAAAGTTAGATGAGTTATACATATCAAAAAAAAAAGAATATATATATATTAATAAATAATAAAGAGGCATGAGAGTCCAAGTTAAGGAATTCCTAGTAAAAACATAAGGATGCATATGATTTTTGGTAACAAAAAAGACTATATTAGAAATTCAATTTAATTCTTACCTAAAATGGAAAACAATTAACTTTATAAAGACTAAGTTTGAAGAATGAATAAAAATGAGGATCCTAAAACTTATAGACTACTTAGTCTCTTCAAATATAATTCAAATATTTTTCTTTTTATGGATTTTGTGGGTGTAATCCGCTGAAAACCCTCACGAGACAACACTCGTCCTCTAGGGTAACCTAGAGGTTTAACGGCTTGTTGCACATGCTAAGTGCAACCGTGATTCCTACGAAAGTGAGTTAGGTTAGATTAATTTTTCTTTTCTTTTTCTTTTTAGATTTTACTCGAGGACGAGCAAAAAGATAAGTGTGGGGGTGTGATTGGTAGTGAAAAGTGCATTTTTATCATTACATTTACCATCACATTTTCATATTTATTCCTATAATTCTGCACATTTACTAATATTTTATTATTTATTGTGTGCAGGCCTTGAGAAATAAAAATAAAGAAATAAAGCCTTAAAAGATGCCCATAAGCCCAAAAGAAGCCCATGTCCAAGCCCAATGCAAAGTTGCAATTACCAAATGTCAAAGTTGCAAGCCCATGTGCAAAATTTGCAATTACTAAAAGAAAAGGAAAGGGATGAACTTCTACTCAACCCTAGTTGCTTGCAAGACAATCCTAAAGATAAAAGGAGAAGAGTTTAAAGATAAATTCAGATTCAGACTGTACATGTTTAGTATTTAGATCATAACTTTTGCTATAGATCTGCCAATCCAATGATTCAAAATGCTCCAGAAAGAAGACTTGAAGACCTACAACTCTTATGTTGATCAAAGTTTCCAATTCAGTCCGTAGATAAGCTAATTTCGGCGATCAACATGATAATAAGTTGCAGGACAGATTTGATTTGAACTTCTATGGATAAGTGCCACAAGTCTGGAGATAAGATTTTTTTTGGGAGAGTTGTACCAGGACTCTACATCTTCCAACTCCTATAAATACCCCCTGCAGTGCAATGTACAGAGCGTCCAGCATCCAGCAGAGGGCCGAAAGCTAGGGTTTTTAGGTTTTCTTCTTTCTTCTAGGTTAGATTTTCTTTCCTCCATTGTAAATTTTATTTTCTTTTTGTAAAAGCTGAGAGGAGACGATGTATTCATGGAGGAAGGGATCCACTTGTACTGATGGTGACAGTCGGTGTAAGTTGTATTTTTCCACCATTGTTTAATAATCAAATCGAGGTTTGTTTTTTTTTTTTATTCTATTCTTGTTTTATTGTGTCTCTATCTTTGTTCTATCATTGTTCTTCTATTTTTGTTTTATGACATTGTTTCTTTCTCTAATGTCTTGCCCACCATGAGATCCAACTGCTTCGAGAATACCTAGCCGAAGAAGGAACCTTGATGGCCTATGGCGATGAACAGGTCTTCATAGTTGTCTTTTATTTCGTAGTTAAGAAGGCGGACGATCCTATACGCCATGCTTGTACGCCTTCCAAGAAAAGGTAAATCATCGCAACGGTTCAAAAGGTAAGCAGACTGAAGAGGTATGTGTTTCTTTCTTTCTTTCTTTCTTTCTTTAGTTTAGATTTCTATCTCTATCTCTCTCAAATTCTTTTCACCACACTTCCTTGTAAATACCATCATAACTAATAAAATAAATAAAAATTTTAGAGAATCTTACAAACGCTTCCATCGTTAGTCCCTCCCTGAGGATCACGACCCGCATAGCCTTTCTACAGCGGATTCGAATTGAGAACCTTGCACATCCTATTCTTAAAACTAAAATACTACATTTTGTGTGCAGGAAAACTCGATCAACAGGTTTCTTGGAGGTTGTGGGTTTACCTTTGGTCTCTAGACAATTGACAATGATACGTCTGAGTTTTTTTACAATTGTAGCAAACAATCTTCTTGTCCTACTTCTCTTGCCATCTTATTTGGTTATTGAACTTGACTATATTGTATATCGTCCTTACATTTTTCACAAGGAGAGATAAATGCTCATCATCTTCTTAGTCGTCATCTTCTTCGTCGGAGATGAAAGATGTAGATTTGAAGACATGAGTCTTCTTCTTTTGGGTCGCCTTCTCCTCTCTAGCCTTTCTTTCCATCCCATTGGTTTTTAAGTTCCTAATGAGGCCAATAATCTCCATCTCTTCTTTATTATTGAGCTCTTTTAATGTAGTAAATTTGACCTCCCAAGATGGTGAAGAGCACGTATGACATTCCTCACCTTTTGGTCATTATCAATTTCATTACCTAAAAAAGCAAGACCATTTGTGATTTTACTAAACGTGGTAATCATGTCATCAATGGATTCATTCTCATTCATGAAAAAATTATCATATTGGAAACACAAGAGATCTATCTTAGCTCTCTTGACGTGTGATGTCCCCTCGTATGTGACAACCAAGTTTGACCAAATCTTGTAAGTGAATTTGTAATAAATTACACTAGCAATATCATCATCATTCAAGGCTTAAAGTAAGACATAGTGTGCCTTAGCATTAGCATCAGATCCTTGATGGCAATTTCTGACCAAGTGTCCTTATCACCATTGGGTACATAAAATGGTTTGGTCAGCGCCTTTGTAACCTGTCTTCCTAGAGATTGCAAGAAAACGGTCATATGGGAAAGTTAAGGCCATTAAACATGGGTAGAGTCTTCATTTCTTCGGCCATGGATACTAGTGTAGAAATCAAGCAAAAGGTGCAAATGAATGATTAGCAAGAGAATCTCTCTAAGGGGATTAAACTAATATCTAAAGTTCAAGCCTCTAATACCAATTGAAAGTACACCTAGAGAGGGGGTGAATATGTGTAATTCTAATCAAATTCAAAAATGCAACAATTAAAATAAATAATGTAAATGGTCAACTCAAATCAAGAAGTAAAGTCAGATCCCAATTAAGTGCTCTATAACTTCTCCTCTAATTCCTCTAGATAAGAGTTGAGGTGCTTAATTGCCTTCTTGATTGAAAGAGAAAAATATGACAAGTATGAATGATGCAAGAGATGAATAGCAAGTGCCATAAAAGTTAAAACAAAGTGCAAGCAATAGAGATAATTAAAAACACAATTAAAAGCAATGGAGATAGAGTAAGAGTAAGAGAGAATGCAATCGCAAGTACAAGAGATTTGTTTCGAAGTTCAAGCACCAAGCTCTACGTCCCTGCATTCACCGCGTGAAGAATTTTCACTATCCATAAAAGAACTTCTTCAAAGGAACTACAAAGTCTACACAAGAGATGGAATACACAACTCCAACCTTTAATCTTCTATACAAGAGGTAGCATAAAGGCAATAAAGTTTACAAGCTCATAGTAATCACAAAGGTCACAAACTTTCTCTTGACAACTTCTTAGAGCTTTGATGAAGAAATGAAGCTCAAGAAGTTTGTGAGAGAAATTTTGGTTGAAAAATTGAACTTGATAGCTTAAACTTTCAGAGAATGACATGAAATTGAGAGTTCTTGAAACTTTAAACTTGAAAGCAAAAATTTGATTTTTTCTTTAAAAACTTTGATTTCAAAAACTTGTGTATGAAACTTCTATTTTTCCCTACAAAGGCCCATATATATAAACAACAGGTGAGAAACATTAAAGAGCTAAACTAGTCAATAAAACACTGATAAAGTCTAAACAAAGTGAAATATACCCCTTTCAGGATAAGACAAAACAATTTTAAAGGGAAAATCTAGTTTTATTTGAAATATGGCCTAAACAGTCTAACTAGAGCTGTCAACAGTCCAATAGGGTTGTCGACAATTGATTGGTCGCTAATGTTGCATATTTAAATACCACATTTCCATACTTATTATAGAATAAAAGCCTGCATTGTCCTAATTAATTGTTTGATTTATTTGCAGGCCCAATCTCTAAGGAGTTGAAGAGAAATGAGCCCAAAGCCCACCAAAATTCTGAATTAAATCAGAATTAATTCGCACTCAAGAAATCAAGGCAAAATCAAGAGGTTGAAAACCGGTTGAGAAGAATCTTCTCAGAATCGATCGGTTAAAGCCAAGAATCCAAGGCCATTTCGTCAGAATCCGGAACTCAAACTGACAAACCAACTCCAGATAAAGTCAGAAGGCAAAACCAAGCTGACCCACCAACAGGGTGTGGCCACCTGGCCACACCCTGGCCGCGAAAACGCGGCAAAAGTCGCGTTTTCGCGGCAATCTTGGGGAGTTAGGGGGAGCGTTTGCTCCCCCGACCTCCCCGGGATTCTGGTTGTTGGGTTTTTGGCCTATAAAAGGGCAATTGTTGTGCTGAAATTGGACGACCATGCAGATTAGGATTTAGCCAAGTTTTTCATTTCTTAGTTTAGGTTTTTGTTTTTCTTTTTCATGTAATTTAGTTTTCATTTATGTAATTCTGAGGAGATCAACTTTCATCGAAGAACAAGACTGAAGCTTGAGCTAAAAGTGACAATTGGTGTAAGGTTTTATTTCTTTTCTTCGATTGTTATGAAATCAAATCGATGCTATTTCCTTGTATGTTCTTTTTAGTTCTCTTCTTCTTTTTGATTTTACCTTTCTTTTGGTACAACTGTCTTCCAAGTGAGTCTAAAAGCATCGAAAGAGCCTTGCCTTTGCGAGTGCCACCGATAGCTCATGACGATGGAATTGTGAGTCTCTCTGTATCATTTCATGCTTGCGTATCTTGATGATGTAATGTGGAAGAGACCAACACTCGACTCTTATGGGCTATGCGCTAATTGCCTCCAATTCAAGGTAACATTGAAGCTAAGAACTCAAGGTAAGCTTTTGATGAAAAGAAGGTAAATATTTCTTTTCTTTTCTTTTTCATTTCTGTAAATTAAATCACCACATCTTCCAACTCTTTCTTCTCCACTCCATTTGTACATAGTCGCTTTTATAGTTTTCTGATTTTCCACCTTTTTCATCTTTCATTTTCTTCTAACTTTACATAATTTTCTTTTTCTTAACTTAAAAACAGAGAAGAACTCTCGTTTGGTTTTTATAACGATTTCAATAAAACTGTAAACGCCTCTATCGCAAAACCCTCCTTGTGGATCACGACCCGCATAGCCACTTGCTATAGCGGAAGAATTGAGCACTTGCACATCTTCTTTCTTAAGTTCTATAATTCCGTATTTGTGTGCAGGTCTAGCCTCAATAAAAATTTTGGCGCCGTTGCCGGGGAGGGTAACATGTTTTTTATTGAAATCTGAATTTTTTTTAGAAAATTTTTTAGAACTAAACGAATTTTCTTCTCTGTTGCAGGTTACAGGGCAATCAAAGCAGGAAATTAATATTGCAGTGACATACAAGTGGCCTTGGGCCTCTGCTCTAGAAAGCAGAGACCAAGGGCCCTCTGAATTGCCGCGTTTCCACGGCAAAAGCCGCGGACCCGCGACAAGGAAGAGTTGACTACTAACAGCTTTTTGCAGGGCTGCTTAGTTTAAAAAATTCTAGTTTGCTGCAACTTTAATTTTTCTTATATGCCATAACATAAGCCTGCTAATAATCAACAGTAAAATATTTGTTGAAAAGATAAAAATTGATTAGACATTTGCATTTTAGGCACGTGTCTTTTTAATTCCTTTATTTTTTACTGTTGAAGAGTGTTGGAGCAAGCTACGTATGCATTGCATTTAGCATAAGACTCACTTCTTTGTTGTTTATATCGCTTTGAGTGAATCTTACATATCTTGTACACTTGCACAAAAGTATTTTAAGGGCACTAACCCAAAACAAGATAAGGTGGGGATTTAATCACCCTTCCTTAGCCCAAAAATCAGATTCCCAGCACTCACTAACCCAAGCCTAACTAAAATTGAGTAGACGTTGGCCCTAGGGACATCTCGGACTCAATTAGGAGATTATCCTAAGGGAAAAGGTGTTGTAACTTGACTCTTGCCAAATCAGTGTCTAGGAAAGGGATTAAGGGCCGAAAGCCCGAAGGTTGGTGGTTATTTAATTAAGGAACGTCTTTTGACGGAAAACCTCCCACCAACCTTGCCCTGACCTGGCTGATTAGCTTGTGGTCAAAGTCTACATTAAATCTCCCGTGGACAGTCTAATCAGTTAGGAGTCGTCTAGGTCTAGGTCTACCCTAACTTAGTTAGAATTTTCTCTTTTTATTTGTTTGCTTATTTGTTTGTTTTCTTTTTTTGTTTGTATTCTATTGTGTGATATGGCTTATAATAATAATTTTTTCAACTACAATAATAATCCATATTACACACTGAGTTCATTTTCGGATATTACCAACCTGGCATATCATGACTTTAACCAACCTAGTGTGCCGGATTGGTCTTATCCGAATCAATATAACCCATGTCCCCATCTAATAACTATAATGTCCATAATAATTTCAACTCTTCATCGAGTCAGTGGGGATTCACCTCCCCCGAGCATAATTATCAACCAACTTGTCCTCCTTCTCCACCTAGTCCACAATATTTTCAAGAGACATACTCAGTTCCACCCGTCCAAAATAGGAAACTATCCATTTTGAAAATGAGTATGCGTGAGTCCAAACACAAATTCCAAAATCTGATGGACTCACAATTTCACTACACTTCCAAGACAATTCTTCATCTTTTCATCAAAATAATGAACCTATCAATTATGAAAAGATGCTTGAAGCCATGACTCATGCTCAAAACACTCGTAATCGTGACATAGATATGATGGTCGAATCTCTACGTTCTCACCGTTGGACCAGTTCTGATGTCACTAACCAGTCTGTTAGAGCCGAAGAGTCATGTAGTTTTGGAAATCAAGATTCCATTTCAGAACAACCATTTGAACTTGCCCAAACTCCAAATTTTGAAAAAGATATTGACAGTTTAGCAAGTTTTCCTTTTCCTGAAATAGAACTTGAAAATGAATATGATCCTGAACCCCAACTTAGTGATTTAATTCTACTTCCTAATTTGATTATGACTCGGTATCTTCACCTATTTCGATCTTTTCCGGAGTCAATATTGGATCCTGTACCAATTCATAATGAAATTGAATCACCCATCTTTGAGGATCATATTGAACTTGACCAATTATACACTTTTGAAGATCCTATTGACAAATTGGCAAGTTCTCAATTTTCTGATATTGAACTCAATGAGATATGTGACCTAAATTCCCAAATCTGTGATCCAGTTCAACTTTCTGAATCAATATTAATTCCTGTTTTGTTACCAAACTTGGGTAATATTTTAGAGTCAGTTTGATTCCTCAACCTATCATTCATGAACTTGAATCACCAACATTAAGTCACATTCCATTGTTGGAAAATAATTGTGGACTTGAGTTTCAATTTCTTGACTTGGACCCAATTCCTGAACTTCCTGAACCTTTACTTGACTTAAGTCACCTTCCTGAGTCGGTATTAGTTCCTGTCCTTCCTGAGTCCAAGTCAATCATTCTATGTTTTCACACTCCATTCTGGGACGAGGTGGCTGACAAATTTGACTCTGAAATCAATTATGGAATTTGAAAATTAGATGGGGTTAAATACTAATAAAAATCCTTTATGGACAAATCTTTTTAGTGGGTTATATTAGTGTAATTTCTGGTGGGTTCCTCCGAATCCCACGAAAAGTCGATTGGGCCGCATTTCATGGACCAATCAGACCACCACCGGAACCACCACCTTAAGGTAACCATTTTCCTTCCATTTCTTCTTTTTCATGCATCTATGCATTAATTCATACATTGAGGACAATGCATGAGATAGGTGTGGGGGAGGGTCTAACATAACTTTTCTTTTTCTTTAAAAAAAAAAATTTAACATTTTTCTTTACTTTTAAAAACTTTTTGAAAAATAGAAACAATATTTTGATATTTTTGTAAGAAATTAAGTTAATTTTAAGGAATAGGAAAATCCAAATTAGGATTTCTTATACTTGGTCAAAATAAGATTATTTGTTTGATTTTTAGGGTTAGGAAGAAAATTTGTCAAAGTAATTTAGTCTTGATCTTTACCTTGATGAAATATGCACACTTCGTACACTTACACACTTAGGGTTCAAAAACAAAGATTCTTATGCCTTATAAAAAAAAATATATATATTATATATATAAAAAATGAATAAGTCTAATTATTGATTAGCTAGGTGCTTTAGCCTAAGCAAGCCTTAGTATTTATGCGAAAGATAATTAGATAAGTTGAGAAAAAAATTAAAAAAAAAATGAATAAATCTAATTATTAATTAGCTAGGTGCTTTGGCCTAAGCAAACCTTAGTATTTATGTGAAAGATGATTAGATCCTCTGATTAAGCTGGGTATTTGTGCCTAATAAAGCATAAGCATTCATGCCTAAAAGAGGTTCATTTAATAAAATCCTTAGTTTTGTGGCCTTGTTTGCTCGAGTCCTTAAGTCCTTGGGGGTTTTCTCACCTGGTGCCCTAAGACCGTCTGGTTTGGGAGTCATCGATTAAAGGCTCGTTACATGGGCAGATTAGAAAGCCTAAACTAAGGAATAATACCACCAAAATATATATATATATATATATATATATATATATATATATATATATATATATATATATATATATATATATATATATATATATAAATAAGGCATAAGAGTTAGAGTTAAATGAACCCTTAGTCAAAATTTTCACAGTCACAAGTGCATATGACTTAGGGTAAAGTAATAGACTAGATGAGAAGTACAATTTAACTCCTTACCTTAATTGATAACAAATTTTTGAATCGAGACTAAGTTTAGGAATGAAAAATTCGATTTTCCTATAACTTATAGATTGCTTGGATCTTACAATCATATTTCAAATATTTTTCTCTTTCAAAATGCTTTTCGAAAATACTAACTCTTTATTTCCCTTTCTTTATGGATTTTGTGGGTGCAATCCGCTGAAAACCCTCACGAGAAAAAACTCGTCCTCTAGGGGAAACCTAGAGGTTTAACGGCTTGTTGCACGTGCTCAGTGCAATCGCGCGACCTGCGAAAGTGGTCTAATAATCCTTAGTATAGTTTAGCTGTTTTGCTCGAGGACGAGCAAAAGATAGGTATGGGGGTGTGATTGGTCGCTAATGTTGCATATTTAAATACCACATTTCCATACTTAATATAGAATAAAAGCATGCATTGTCCTAATTAATTGTTTGATTTATTTGCAGGCCCAATCTCTAAGGAGTTGAAGAGAAATGAGCCCAAAACCCACCAAAATTCTGAATTAAATCAGAATTAATTCACACTCAAGAAATCAGGGCAAAATCAAGAGGTTAAAAACTGGTTGAGAAGAATCCTCTCAGAATCGATCGTTAAAGCCAAGAATCCAAGGCCATTTCGTCAGAATCCGGAACTCAAACTGACAAACCAACTCCAGATAAAGTCAGAGGGCGAAACCAAGCTGACCCACCAACAGGGTGTGGCCACCTGGCCACACCCTGGCCGCGGAAACGCGCAAAAGCCGCGTTCCGCGGCAATCTTGGGGAGTTAGGGGGAGCGTTTGCTCTCCCGACCTCCCCGGGATTCTGGTTGTTGGGTTTTTGGCCTATAAAAGGGCAATTGTTGTGCTGAAATTGGACGACCATGCAGATTAGGATTTAGCCTAGTTTTTCATTTCTTAGTTTAGGTTTTTATTTTTCTTTTTCATGTAATTTAGTTTTCATTTATGTAATTCTGAGGAGATCAACTTTCATCGAAGAACAAGACTGAAGCTTGAGCTAAAAGTGACAATTGGTGTAAGGTTTTATTTCTTTTCTTCGATTGTTATGAAATCAAATCGATACTATTTCCTTGTATGTTCTTTTTAGTTCTCTTCTTCTTTTCGATTTTACCTTTCTTTTTGGTACAACTGTCTTCCAAGTGAGTCTAAAAGCATCGAAAGAGCCTTGCCTTTGCGAGTGCCACCGATAGCTCATGACGATGGAATTGTGAGTCTCTCTGTATCATTTCATGCTTGCGTATCTTGATGATGTAATGTGGAAGAGACCAACACTCGACTCTTATGGGCTATGCGCTAATTGCCTCCAATTCAAGGTAACATTGAAGCTAAGAAGTCAAGGTAAGCTTTTGGTGAAAAGAAGGTAAATATTTGTTTTCTTTTCTTTTTCATTTCTGTAAATTAAATCACCACATCTTCCAACTCTTTCTTCTCCACTCCATTTGTACATAGTCGCTTTTATGGTTTTCTGATTTTCCACCTTCTTCATCTTTCATTTTCTTCTAACTTTACATAATTTTCTTTTTCTTAACTTAAAAACAGAGAAGAACTCTCGTTTGGTTTTTATAACGATTTCAATAAAACTGTAAACGCTTCTATCGCAAAACCCTCCTTGTGGATCACGACCCGCATAGCCACTTGCTATAGCGGAAGAATTGAGCACTTGCACATCTTCTTTCTTAAGTTCTATAATTCCATATTTTGTGTGCAGGTCTAGCCTCAATCAACAATCCAGTATGTAACAGCTAAAAATTTACCATTGCGGAGCTTGCACGTAGACAATCCAATTATACTATCGACAGCTGATACATAACGTATCAGCTATTGATAGTCTAGGTGGACTGTCGACAGTCAGCTCCGAAACACTGAAGACCTTAGTCTCTGTAAATCCTTATCGACAGCTCCTTCTCAAGAACTGTTGACATCTCTATTGTGCTGTCGAAAATTAGAGACACAAATATAGTATCTTTGAAATATTTTTGAAATAATTTTTGTATAGATTACTTGTGCAATTATGGGTGATTCTTGAGCATCAATTCAACACCAAAACTTAAATAATCTATGCTCTTCAAGTTTTCATCAATGAGGGCATCTGTAAAATCCATATTTTAATCATCCATGCTTGGGTTCCTTTCTTGAATCAACTTGATCACTTCATAACCTTCCTTTAAAGGAAGAATGAACATGATTATACTCTAAAATTGTATTTTTATCATCACTTTTGTACATATATCCTTGATTATTTCTTTATTAATTAATGCTATTAACTATCTTTTTGATTATAGTGTGTAGTTATTTAAATGAGAGGATAAAGGTACAAGAACCTTCATTTTATCCCTAATCCTATCTAAAGTTAGATTTTAAATTAAATTGAATTCAAAGGAGGAAAGGATTAATCTTCATCTCCTATTCAAGTTCAAATTCAGAAGATAAAGTCCTATAAGATGAATGGGACAAAGCTAATTCTATAAGGAATAAGGAGGATAATTCAAATTAAATAGAGTTCAAAATCAATTCAGACTCGGATTCAGACTGTATACATTTTAGCATTCAAATCATAACTTTTGCTACAGATATTCAATTCTGATGATTTAAGATGCTACAGAAAGACGACGTGAAGGACGACAATTTTTCTGTTTATTACTCTATCAAATTCAACCATCTGTTAAGTCATATTTAGCAAATAACATGCCAACTTACTGCAGGACTGAATTCCCTATTGAATTAGGAAACCTTCTAATTTGTATCCTAGTATGATTAGCTTTGAGGTCTATTTAAAGAGCTGAAATCTCTGATAATCTCTCATCTTCACATTAGAGATCATAACTTAGGAGTTTTCTTTAGTTTTTCTTTCAAATTTCTTTTGTAAGTTTTAGATTCTACTTCTACTTCTAATTCAAGATTTGTTAGAAGGAGAAGCCATTGTAATTCGAGATGACAGATCAATACAAGGTGCTTTCGTTCTTTTCATATCTTTTTTGTTTTTTACTTTATTTTTCTTATTTTTTATTTCTTACTTTCTTTTACTTGTCATGTTTACCATGAGTAGCTAGATTTTTCTCATGGCTTGCTAAGACATCACCACCATCACATCTAATGTCTAGTAAATAATCAGATTAGATCATATGCATTCCTACTCTAATTTTTATTCTTGAAGACTCATTAGGATAAGCAACTAGGTCAAATATTTGCTAATACTTCTTAACTATTTTTATTAATTTATGCTTAATGAAAATCTTGATATTTTAATGTTAAACTTGATTAGAGTTATTTCAAATAGGGTTAAGATTTGCTAAATACTTTCTAATGATTTTTTCTTACTTTATACTTGATTGACAATATTGATATTGTAAAGTTAAAACTTGGATGATGT